>LAEG01001300.1:0-20219 GCA_001455585.1 Diplodia scrobiculata
GGGGGAGCGCGAGAGGGCCGCGCAGGCTGCAGGTGCGAGAGCGGGGGAGGAGGCGCAGGTGACGCAACAGATCGCGGGCAAGAGAGATGCAGCAGCGAGCGAGTGTGGTGGTTGGAGAGAGGGCGGCGGTTGCGGTGGTGTTCGGGCTGCCTGCTTGGGCGGTGCCCAGCCGGGCCAGTCGTCATCAGCCCCAGCTGCGCCCGCGCAGACGGATCAATCGGGGCCGGGCCAGCGACACCCCCTCGTTACAATACGCTCGAAACGCACGCACCCACCGTCAGTGGGCCGCGGGGAAGGCGGGCACGCAAGCCGAGCGCGTCCCGATTGGCTGCAAAGTGAGGCGGTCGAGCCGAACACCCTCAGAGCGTACAAATGAAGCCGCACGCCGTCCATCTCGCCCGTCGCCCGCCCGCCTCGCTGCACTTCAACTCCCTTCACCACCACCGCATCCCTGCCGCGCGCCCACCGCTCCAGGCCCGCTCGCCCATGTCCACCTGCTAGCACCGGGTGCTCCCGCCGTGCGTCCGCCTGCTAAACGTCCGCGCAGCCTCGCCGTGACGGCTGCCGCTCTCCTATGGTCGCCGTGAGCTGAGGAGCTCGAGTGATGGAGCAGCCTCCGAGCCTTTCCACGAATGCGGGCTCGCCGCACCTCCGCCAGCCCTCCGCCTCGAGTGCTTGCATGCCTCCAGCCCGCATGTCCGACCCACGGGATGCTCAGCCCTCCGGCAAGCGGAAAGCCGACGGAGCAGTGGATGCTCCTGACAAGCGGCGCCGCGTTGTTTTGCCCGACCACCTTGCCAACATTCTCCCGCCTGTCGCAGGCCTGCCTGGGCACATCTGGCAGAATGTCTTTCTTTACCTCCCTCCCGTTTCTCTCGGTCGACTGTTGCAGGTCAACCGCGCTTTCCATACTCTCCTCACCCGCGTTGATGAACCCGACCAAGGTTCACATCCCCTTTCTCCCTCGCTGCCCATCGTCAGCTCTGAGTCCATCTGGTCCTCCGCGCGCAAGACGTACTTTCCTACCATTCCACGGCCACTGGCCGGTCAATCTGAGCTGGGGATGTGGTGCCTGTTGAAAGGCCGACGCTGTCAATTTTGTGGCAAGAGTCAACGCTCTGAGCCGCACCCTGTCAGTACGTGGGAGGGAGGCCCCGGGCCTGATGGCGTTCGCGTCATTTGGTCCTTTGGCATACGCTCGTGCGGGAGATGTTTGGAAGAGCGCTCACAACTGGTTTGTCGTTTGTTCCGTGCTATTGTCCTGTTCGCTGTCTAACCAGTCCATCAGGAGCAATCTCTGCTTTTCACCGTCTCATCTACCGCCCTTCTCGCGGCTCTGCCTTGCCTTTTCGTCACGCAGAATCTGCATGCCATCGCCTCGAGCATATTGAGCTCCACTTCTATCCCACCCACCATCACCTTGTCCAAACGGTATTATAGGGCACACGTGCAAGACATCAGTCGCCAGTTTGAGGAAGTCCGGGTGCTTGGGCCTGCTGCTGGCGAGGAATGGTTTAAAGGGCTAGAGGATATGGGTCGAAGGAGGATTGCAGACGCGGAGCGTTGGGAGAGATGGGAGCGCAAAGGCGGTTTCCACGACCTGTGTCCACCGAGGAGACACACAGTATCGCCTCCGACCATCGCTTCCAGCAGCCAGCAGCCGCCGACCGCTGCGTATGCACTCTCCAGGCAGCTACCGATGAATGGTGTCCCACGAGCCGGTGAGTTAGCTCTTCCCGTCTCTTTTAGGCCCAGCCCTGCACATTGGCAATGCTTAATCCGGCATGCCCGAGATCTGTTGGACCATCGTCCACGCACTGCGAGGATACTGACTGCTATCCTTTTCAAGTTGCCTCTTACCCGTCACAATATCCTGGCACTACAGCAGAGCAGTCAATGGCACCGCAAAGCCTGTCTCCCGGAGCATCCAATCTCCGTCCTGAGCGGAGCATTCGCGATGCGAACGAAGCCAAGGCTGCCCGCAAGAGTGAGATTGAGCGCCGTTGCCAGGAGCTGAACCCTCCAATTTCTTCAAATGTGTTACGACACATGAAGGCCTTCCAAGCCGCGTGTCAGATCTCTTCACCACTGACCGAAAAGGCGTGGGAAATGCTTAAACCTCGACTTGAAGCTCAGCGGGACGAAGCGCAAAAGGTGGAACATGAACGTGCAGCCCAAATGGCTGCGTTACAAGTCAAGCTTGAAGACCGGCGTCAGCAGGACGCTAGTATGAAAGAAGTCCGAGAGGTGCTGGAACGTGAATGGGAAGAAGTGCAAAGACCGGTCCGCGAAAAACTGGGCGCCTACGCCGATGAGATCACCAACCGTGACTGGATGGATGGCCGCTCGCTCTCCAAGGACAATTGCCCACAGTTCGCTGCTGATCTCTTGATTGAAATTCGTAGCCGATTCTATGCCGACCTTGCCGTGGAGGACGAGGACACGCTAGCTGCCGGACAGGAGATCCGTGAGGACCCTCCTACCGGACCCCCCACGAGGCGTTTGCTTCTGGAGAACATGAAATGGGTATTTGATAACAAGATCAAACCGCTGACCGAACAGTTTCGTAAAGAGCTCTTTCTCTGCAACGGTGAGGGTTGTGAGGGCAATCCGAAATGGTACGGCTTCGAAGGTATCATTCAGCACTATGGTGCCAAACACACCACTGCTTTCAGTGTTGGCAACGTTGTCGTTTGCTGGAAAGAGGCCGATTGGCCAGAGGAGCCCCCGTTCCATCCGGACCCTTCCAAGGCCAGATATGGATTCTACAATGGATACCCCTCGTCCTCCATGGCCAGCCAAGGTCAGCCCCAGCACGCTTACCCAAACTACCTTTACGGCGGCTATCCTCAAGGTGCAACTTCGATGCCGCCGACCAGTTCTCGCACGCCCCATCCTTTCGCTCAATCCAGCCCAGGACCTTACGGCCAATACGGAGCCACCAATGGGCCTTTCCCGCCCCCTGCGGCTACTAGTGCTAACTTCTACGGCCCTCGTCCTGGCCCTCCACAGCCCTACGGTCCACCTCCCGGTTCCATACCGCCTTATGCAGGCTCTTCGCAAGCACAATGGCATGACAGCTCGTACTCTTATGACGGCTATGCACAGTTCCAGCCGCCAACAGGGCCTACATTCGCTCCTCCTGGGGCTAACTTCGGGCCTCCTATGCCGGGCTATGTTGACACTGCTCAGGGTCAATTCGGCCCACAGACAGCTGCATCCGGATCTTGTGGACCATACCGCGGCGGCTCTTCCCATGGAACCCCTCCTGCACCTCTGGCTCCAGAATCCAGAGGGCCACTGCCAACGAATGTGTATCGGGACCAATTGCAGGTGCTAACAGATGTGGCCAGAGACTACTGGACATCCACGTCCGGAGTCAAAGGTTTGCCTCCGAGTGTGAGACTCTCTGTGGTAATCCACCACATCTTGTACCACTTCAATCTGCGGTTCGGTATCGAACCTAGCTTGGATCTTTTTGCTGATGCTCTCGATTCTCATCACTCCATGCATCCTCTTAATGCTGTTGCTGGTCTTCGTTGTAGAGCTTGTGCGTTGGGATTTCATAACCACGCTCCTACTTTCAATTCTTCTTCTTCTTCCTCCCACTCTTCGGAGAGGAATTTCTCTAGTCTTCTGTCTTTGATTCTTCATTTCAAGTCTGAACATATGGAAAGAGCAGCGCCCGGAGCACGCGATGCCAGCCCGGAGCCGCAGCTCGAGTGGAAAAGGGACATGATCGAGCTTCCCGACGACAGTGTGGTCTCCGCACTTGTCCAAAGTCCTGGAATGGACGACCACAAGCTCCGGATCATCGCCGAAGCTTTCCCAACATTGTTCCCGTCTCCCCTCCCACACATAGGTATCGTGTCTGATGAACCCGTCGAGAGCGAGACGTCGGTAGCCAACCCGCCTCGGGATCCCTCTCCGGTACGGGGCAGGTTCGCAGGTGATCATATAGAGCATCGTCAAGAACAACGCCAAGATCCAACGCCAACACCACGCGCTCGGCCGGCACGTCTCTCTGGCCCTGGTTACGAAGATTCCCCAGCGGCTCGCTCTCCGATGGCCCCTCCGACCGCCCCTCCCTCAGGTGACGGTGAACATGATTCTCGCCGCCCCCCTTTCGAGCTGGATGAACACAGGGCATCGGGCCGTCCTATGGAATATCCCTACAGCCCCCCTCGGGGCGATCGTAGGATGCGGGCAGTGTACTATGACGAGCCTCGATATTACGTAAGTTCGTTGCTTTCATATAAGTGCTCGCGGAGTTAACATGGCCCTAGGTTGCACGAGATTATGAAGATCATGGATACGCAAGCCGTCGCCCCGATAGTTACGTTCCTCTCAGCCCGGCCGCCTCACGGCGTTACTCCTATTATGGCCGCGTGTACGAGGAGACGTGGGATCGGCCTAGGCGAGAGGAGCGGTATGCTTCCGAACGGGACGCTGAGACACAGGAGCGTGTCCCCACGCGCGCTGGACTGCGATACCTTGACCGCCCAGAGCTCAGCGCCGCCCCTTCACCGGCCAATGCGGTCCGCCCCGAATCCCGCCAGGGAAACGACGAGAACCCTGACGATAGTAGCGTCAAACAGGAGCCGCGTAGTCCGATGCCGCCTGACGTGGAGGCAGCCGCAGATCGATTCTTGGACGATCTGGCCACTGGGGAGCGGGTGCGCGAGTACGTGTCCCGGGCCGCTCGCGATGAAGAAGAGATGGACAACGTGGAGAACAGGACGCGGCAGCATTCACGAGCACCAAACGAACCTCCCAGTCGTTCGGATGAGGCCGCGGGCGAGCGGGCGTCACGAGCGAACTCGGTCCGAGGCAATGGTGGACGGTCGACAGCTGACCCAGAACCTTCCGTGCGCCGTTACTCTCATGGCCCAAGACACGCGCGAGACGAGGATTACGGATCGATGCGGCGTCGGGAGTCCGAGTCGCGTCGCTACACTTATGCCCCCTCCCGCTACCGCCGGGTGAGCATGTATCCCGAGGAGCCCTATCCTTATGGTCATCGTCTCGTGCATCCTCGCAGCAGTAGGTACGGGCGGTACGAGGCAGCTCGCCGCCAGCTGGAACAATCAAAGTCGCCGACAAGGGAGGGGACAAGCATTCCTGAGCAGAGGCAGCGATCGGAGCGCCGCAGCCCTGAGCCGTCCACGTACGATGCCCGTTACGAACCGCACTACCCGGCCCACCCACCATCGCGAGACTATGTGCAGTACGACGGCCGGGACCGCTACTCGCCCGGCCCCCCGCCGGGTTATCGTTATGCCGAGGCACCTCCCCCGCCTCCAGCTTACGTCGACGAATACGGCCAGGTGGTCGAGTACGTACGCATCGATGACCCATATCATGATCACAGATACGTCCCTGGACCGCCTTCGGAGGGACATAGGCGTTACGTTGAGTACCTGCCGTACGAACGTCAGCGTAGGTATGAGCCTGTCCACGACGATAGGCATTATCTCTACTATCCTGAGCGGAGGCCTTACTATGCTGACCATGAGGCACATCCTTACTACTCGGGACGTGAGAGCCGTGACTACGAAGCGGGTTCTTCTGTCCCACCGCCATCGCAGGCGCCAGGTCCGCCGCCTAGAGAGCAGGATGGAGAGAGACGGAGGGAAAGCGCCTTTACGGAAGATGCGGCTTGAGTTGAAAGGGCAGCGATATGCAGGTGATCGGCCCACGAACGATGTGAATGACACGCTATCTCCGGCATGTTGATGACGAGCAACATACTTGTCGGGCTCCTTCTGATTCCTCGACTTACTTGGCTTTTCCCCGGCGTTATCCCTCCCGGTGTTAGTTCCACCGTGCTATACTGTTCTCGTATATTCTGGTAAGCCGGTGTGTGTTTATAAATTCTGGTTTCCCAACATACTCATGTACAAATATCCTACCTGATATCTCCTGGATCACCTTTCTGCATCCACTACCGGCGTGGGGCGTCTGGTTTGAGGTAGCGAATGTCTGAGTCATTTTGCGCCTCTTGTTCTTTTCCTTTTTCACGACCATTTCCTTCTCTAGTGTTGACGACGACCACATGTAATTGGATCCGTTATGCAATCACGGGTTGGCTTGTGGGATATTTCGGAATTTGCTTGGGAAAAAAAGGTCGGGTATCTATTTAATCATGGGTGTCTCTCGGGTATATTGAAAATTTTAGAACAAGGCATAATATCCTTTCACGTATCAACAAACTACAGTACTAACACTAGACTGTCAAACAGTATGAGCCGTGAGTTAGGAACGACGGAGATGATAGTAAACAGTATGATGCACCGAGCTACAAACGCGTTTTCGACGCTAACCCTTAGAGCTGACTCCGCCCATCTTTCTGAGCCCGTGGCCTACGCAAAGCTAGATCCTAGGGTGGCCGGAAGCAGCTACCTAAGTGTAGACAATGAATCTAACCCTTTGCTCTTTTCTGGCTTGAATAGCATCGGCGGCTAACAGGGCTCTTTCAAACCACGGCATAGTCCCGGAAAACGTAAACGCCCGTCTGAAGAGGATGACGATAAAGCTAGGCAGCTGAAGAAGGCACTATGACTGGAAAGCATCAAGGACCGTGACATGACGAATAATCTTCAGTATATTTACGAACCTCCCGCCGAGATTTCACTGAAGGTCTTCTCTAGAGGAGGGATGAGGATGTTATAAAAGTGCGCTCTACTTCTCGATGATTTCACGTCAATATATCCGACCGCTTCGCCGAGTATTACGCATAGGCGCTTGACAACAATCTTATACTAAAGGATAAGCGCGGTCGTCTATGTATATCTGCATTAGAGGCTAGAGTAGGGATGTGGATGTTGGTTATATTGACTTGGTCTGATCCATGGTGCATGGGTATATCGGACCAACTTTACAACCGTATACACGGCTTCAACGAGAACAAAGATCTCCCGCCGAAGGCTCATAGTGACTGCTTGCGGCATGTACTAAAGTGGCCATGACAGCGGTTGGCTCATAGATTGACGGCTCTACAGCTTAACAGTCAGTCCCACCATTGCCAAGGCCCCGAGTGCCATGAGTAACGGCGATGGCCTCAAAAAAAGCGGCCTTGTCTGACTTGCAGGAGTTGAAATTCCAATTTCTTGATCGATATGTCCGATGCGACAAATGTGATACAGTGTGCAGGAATTTACTACAGTCTACGCCAAACATCGAAAAGCCTAAGCTTTCATCGGAACCGATTGGATATAAAAGCAAAAGGTTTCTCCCTTTTGCTCTTCTCTCTTTCGAAGGTGGAGTAAAGCGATCACTAGGCTAGATGGTTCACTGCTTGATGCTAGCTGTGCAGCTTCTGTAAGCCACGGGCGAACAGAGACTAACTGTCATTCGAATGTAAAGCCGGGAACATCCGGCCTATCGTTGCCGCACACGAATACGAAGCTCTGAGCAGAGCGGTGGGCCGTGAGAAGCAGCGACGACGCAACAGGGCAGTTTGGCGGCAAGGCGGGCCGCGATGCCGTCGATAGATTCCAATAGACGCTGGTGCAGTTTCTGGAAGCAGCATCGAAGCGCGACCCGACACGATGGTAACTCTATTTTCAACGCGCCGACCTTTTTTTTTCAATGTTTCTGTCCAGCTCGCGGCTTCCTCGACCGCGGGCAGGCGCACCCCTGGTCGGCCGGGCCAGCGATTACGTAGCGACGTGCACAGGGTGACGGCGTCTGATTTCGATGTGCCTTGTAGACACGTATACTGCGAAATGACCGAGGACCGGCGGGTATAAGCAGCAACCGCAAAGTCCGACCGCCGAGCAGGCACGGAGTTGGGATCGTGACGCGTCCTTGGCTTCCAGCACCCTCTGGCGCTGCGATTCGCGAACTTATCAGGGCGTGATTTGCCCAGTGACGATGGCCGCGGGCCAATAAGCAGTTGTTTGCAGAAGAGGGAAAGAGAAGGGCCCGAAACGAGTCACACCATCGTTCTAGAAGGACTCCACATGGGTGGCCTGCCTAGCAGCCGCGCGCGCTCCCTGCCATCCCGGGCCCTGGGCGCGCCCCCGGCCCGCCAACCTGTGTTGGCGATTGCGCTTCTTCGTCCTTCTGGTGGAGCGTTACCGCTTATCCTCGACTGCCACTCCCCACCGCGTCCGCACTTCACCCGCGCTTTTTGCCTCTTCCATTCGCGCTGCCGACGCATCTGCCCACCAACCCCGTCGCGGCCGCGCACGTCCGCACACCGACATGCGAATCGCATCTCGTCAGCACATGAGCAGCACAATAGACCGTCGCTGCTCTAAGCTTGGTCATGATTAGTGATAACCAGGAAATGAGCGCATTATTCCCGCTGTGCACAACCCACAGCCAATCAGCCAGCCATTTACGTACGTGTGCGTACGAGTGCTAAGAAAAATCCAAATACCCTAAGTGACTAGTCGCTCCTCATCTACGTAGCCTCTGCTGCGTCCAACCCCCGTCGCCGTCGCGTGCCGGGGAGCCCGTTGCCTGCCCCAGAGCCAGCGAGCTTAACAATCCGGTCCCCATGACCCGACACAAAGTATAGGCGATACCCAGGCCGCGCTGCGCTCATGCAGTCTCGCCGATCGACACAGCTACATGCACGACCAGGAGAAATTAAAATTAGCAGTACATACGGTATACGCCCTCGCTCGCGTGCGCTCTCAAACATTTCCCGAAAGGAATAGTAGCCGGAGACGGGATCCGCCGCCTTCGGCGACTGTCACTTAGCGTCGCGTCGCATTGTGGCGTGGCTCGAGCGAGCACGTATCACTCGTTCTCTTTCGTTTTTTTTTTTTTTTTTTTCAGACGCCGCCGCCACGCATGGCCGATGGTAGAGATGGCAAACGACTTCCGAGAGACAAAAAAGCGCGTGCGCCCAGTTGCCGTGCCCCGCCGGCGCCGCTCGGCCTGTCGCGGCAATACAAAGGATTTCTAATTATAAGAACCAATAGACGGCGGGGACAGTTATCGTGGGGAAGGAGCTAACAATCATGGAGGGGATTTGAGAAAAATAAAAGAAGAGCTTCGGGGCTCGGAGACTTCGGCAGCATGTCTGAGCGGGGAGGCTGGGTTATGGGGAGAAGGATGTGTTGGGTTTGCTCCATGACTTAAGGTTCATGAGTAAGGGGCCGATGGGGAGCAGAAGATGGATCATGTCCGGCAGAAGCCAACGTTGCATTTGCTCTCTTATCCGTATCTCGCGCCTCCTAGTTGGCCGCCCGAACGTCAGGCGCACGGTCTAGGCGCCGGCTTTTCTCTACTACGTAAAACCCTATCGTTGCACGGTACGAAAAACGCCGTTGTTGCTGTTGCTGTTGCTGTTGCTGTTGCTGCTGCGCCCGCCCACGTAACCTGCTCGTACGCGGCAAGGAATGTGGCCTGTCTTATAAGAGAAACACGGATGCGTCTTGACGGCTGGCACGCGACGCTCATCTCGCTCTATTTTACAAAACTGAACGCGAGTCAGTGCACCTATTCGATTCCCGCCCGTCATTCCCGCTCTTCATTCCCGGCGTTTTGCTTTGAGCGAGTGGAGCCGCGAGCGGAATCCTGCGGGCGGGCACGCAAAGCGTGCAGCATCGAAGACGGCAATAGCGAGCAAACGAGGGCATGTGGCGCGGGCCAATAATGTAGGCAGCGCAAGTTATGATTACGCCGCAGCCAACGCACACGCTTCCGTTTCAGCCGCCAATGCGCAATCCGTGTTTGCGCGGTGCGGCGCAGGATTGTATCTGCGGCTAGCGGATGACGATTCGATGATCAAAATTCGATAGATATCCACTTCGTGCCAGTCCTGCACTCAAGGGTCATGTGGTTGGCGTGTGATGTGGCGAAGCCACTAAACGAGAAGGATTTAGAAAGGTGAAGGCTTGCCCGTGCATGAACTGCTTGTGTGCTGCGAACCCCCAAACAGGGCAGGCCAGCCGACAGGGGCGCCCGCTGCCCTGGCGCCCGGCATGCGGCAGCCGGACTGCTGTGGATGACAACATTAATAGCACTTCATTCGCCAGCTTGCAAATACACCATCGTCGACTGGCCACCCGCCAGCCGAGGGCAGCGTGGCCGACTGCTCGAATAAAAGGGCAGCCAAGCGCCCTCGTCACTGGACCCCTGTGCGGCATGGGTCTCTGGGCGAACTTCACCTGAATTGGTTGCCGCATTTGCCGATCACAACACGACCAAGTAGCATCTGTCACGGCCACAATACATCTCACAACCCGTGTCACCATCTCGTGACCAATGGAACGTTATTTGCTTGTCGCCATCAATTCGTCTCTCGCCAGCCCTGTGGAGATTGCCCCCCCGTGATCGTTCAAACCTTTCTACCATACAAGTCATGCAGCCCGCCACCTAAGAAGGCCCAAGTCGAAAGCAAAAAAGGGAAAGTAGTATGCCCGTCTCTCCCGCCCACATGCCAATGGCCTGACCGTCATGACGCCGCTTCAGCCAGCCAAAGCGGCCTTGGACTTGGTCCACCAGTCGATTCTGTCCTCATCCATGGTGCCGCCAATGCAGTCAGTGACGTAGCCCTGGAAACCGTCTTGAGATCCGGACTGCAGAGCGGTGCGCTGCGCGGCGGTGCACTTGTTCTTGAGGAACCACGCGGCCGATGCGAAGCTGTACTTGTCGGGGCTGACAAGCTGGAGAACGGCGTCGGCACCGCTGGCTTTGGCCTTGTCGACCTCGTCCGCCGAGAAGAGCGTGCGCGCGTACTCTTCGTTGAACGTGGCCGACTGCATGTTGCGCGTGCCCTTGCCCGGCTCGTGCTGGTCCACGCCATTGAGGAAGTGGCCCCAGTTGTACTTGAACTGGCCGCTCTCGTAGAGCATGAGCGAGACCACGGCCGCCTGCTCGTTGACGTTGTCGATACCGTACTTGGTGAAAGAGTGAAGAATGGGGCTCGCGGCCTGGACGTTGGTGCGGCACTCGTTGCCGTACTTGACACTGGTGTCGCAGGTTGCAGTGGTGGGGGCGATCGTCTTCAGATCGGCAGCAAGGCTGTCGGTAGTGAGGTCGCGAGCGGCGATGTTGGCCAGCGGCATGGCATTGCCGACGGCGAGAAAGGCGGACAGCAGCGTGAGTGCGTGCATGTTGGCGATGGTCGAGTAGTTGGGGAAGAAGTGAAGAAGGGAGGGGCAAAGAAAGGTTGGTGAAGAGAAGAGCAGGTGATCGGTTCCAGACCGGGGTATCTTGGAACTGGAGGAAGTAAGGGTGATGGAAGAAAATGCTGGTAGGCGCAGCAGGCAGCAGACGCTTTATGGAGAAGACAACGGAAGGATCACGACCGGCACCTGCGGTGGTGAGCGCTAGACATGCAACAACGGCAAGATGAAGTGAGCGCGGCTTGGAAGGAGCGACTGGCAGGAAACGAAGCGTTTGATCTCACAGCTGCGTTCCTTGCGGAACCCCGAGCTTATAGAGACAAGGCCGGGGGCCAGCTGGGCTGACAGCCCCGCAAACATGTCCGCCTCCACGAGCAGCCGCCACGCCAATCACGGCGGCCGGCGGCGCCGCGCGCGTGGCGGCTGGAACAGGAGGTGGTGTTGACTGCTGAGGCGGCGCTTGAAACGGCCAGGCACGGCACGTGATGGCTGCGTCGATTGGCCGTCAGGGCGCGCTGCGTTTTGCGCGCGGGCCGGCCTGTTTCAAACGCTGTTTCGTCGTCGGCGATCCCCAATTTAAGTTGGGCCAGCAGGCATCCGCCGCGACTCGCAGTTGCGCCGGCGATCTGGCACGCCCCATGGTTCAGGCAGAAATCTCTTCATGGCATTATTATTGCACACTCTGCTCACGCCCGTGCGGCGGCCGCTGCGGCCGTGTTCACCGCTTCTGTCGGTCGCGGGGAACGTCTGTCCGGAATGCCGCTTGCGTGCAACTCGACGACGCCATCTCTTTCTCAACGGAACATTCCAAATCCCAACCAGGTGCCTCCTGGCGTCCCCGGCAGCCGCTTACGCGAAGCCGAGGTCGTATCCATGTAGGAGGGCCATCCGCCGGCCCTGAACAGCTGGCACCAGCTCTCGGACCTCCTCACCCTGGTCGGAGCGCTCACGTGCTGTCATCTACCTTCTCCCTACCGGCTTTTTATAGCTTGCCCGACGGGTGCGGATTGATCCTTAGCCGCACAAAAGCGGTCAATCCCGCCGCGGCCAACGCCATCGAGCCCGCGTAGAATATTGCCGGCCGGTAGGCTTCGAAGCCTGCCTTCTCACCGCCGTACGCGTTGAGCATGAATCCTGCAATAGGCGCTCCCTATCTCGCGATCAGCATCCGTGCCCCCAGATAGGCACATCGACGTCATGCGACATGGGCACCTACCAGCAAGTATCCGCCAGTCCAGCCCGTGACAATCATGGCCATTGCGACTGCCACGCGGGCCGATCCAAATACGTTGCCCACGACTGTTGGCATCGTCGAGAAGAACCCGCCGTTCGCTGCCCCGTTGATCACCACAAACACCGCAAGCGGTGCCACCGCCGTCGATTCAGGCCACAGCGCCAGCATGCTTAAGGCCGTCAACATGAACGCCATGAAGAGGGTGTTCAGTGGGCCCACAACGTCACTGAGGAATCCGCACGCGATGCGCCCGAACGCGCTTGCAAAGTTGAAGCCCGCCAGCAGCCCGGCGCCCGTGCTCGCCGACATGCCCAGCGAGTTGCTGTACAGCGGCAGGAAAAACGGCGGAACGAACAGGGGGAACGTTCCTATGGCGCCAGCAAGGAATATGGTGACGAAGCGATAGTCTTTGACCAGGCGCCTGTGATTGGTGTGAGCATCGTTTGTTGTGAAAGGGGAGGATGATCCCACCAATCAATGAACTTCTTTGATTGGATAGACGTGCGCTCCTTGAGCAACCAGGCCGCCGGCAAGCATGTACCAAGGGTCAGCAACCCGATGACTCGAAACGTCCACGCCACTCCCACCTCCTCGATCAACCGTTCCATTGCGAGAGACGTGACCGCACCGCCAAGACCTCCGCCAGCGTAGATGATGCCGTTGGCGACACCGCGCTTTCTGCTGAAGTACTGGGCGGTGATGGTCGAGACGGTCATGTAGCAGTGACTGTGAGAATAAGCGTTAGCAAGCTCCCTGTCTCTCCGCGTATTGGAAGCACGGTGCACGAAGCGACGATGCCCACTAACAGCAGGCCAAGTTCATGCAACAGCGCGGATCCCATCACGCCGGACGTAGAAGCTGAAGGCTATGTCCGAAGTAGCAACGTGCATGAAGCAAGCGGGTATATGCGAGCACTTATAGCGCTATAACTCTCCATACCTGATGCCCACACCCGTGATCAGACCGGCAGTGATGAAAAGGCCTGGCACGCTATGCGTACAGAAGCTTGCAAGCACGTAGCCCAAGCCGAGCAGGCTCGCGCCCAAGAGGCCGGTGGAGCGCGCGCCCAGCTTGCGCAACACCTGCGCCGAGGTGGCGGCGAAAACGGCGTTGCACGCGACCGTCACGGAGCCGACGAAGGCGAGGGTCGAGGCTGACGAAAGGCGCTGTTCGACGAGAGCGTTCTGGATGACGCCCCAGCAGTACGAGGTGCCGATGAACCACCAGGACAAGAGTGCGCCAGCGGCGACGATAACCCAGCCGTAGCCGCCGTCGGGAACATTTGCATCGGCAATGCGCGACGCTTCGACGACATTGTCGGGGTCATTGGGTGCGGTGGCCTGGACCCAGGCCGGCGCGTCGCGGGAGACTGGCTCCAGCTCAACGGCGGCGGTCGTGGTGGCAGTGGTGGTTGCTGTAACTGACATGGCTGGAAGGGGCTTGGCGTGCAGCTAGAAGAAAGGACAGATGCCGTTCGTGGCTACATGCATAGAGCATTGCGTCTTTTAGGCGTTCGCAGGCGCGCGCCCTAGCATTGACAGAATGCGGGACCGTTGCGGTCGCTACAATATTATTGCAAGCGCGCTTGCTGCATCCGGCACCGCACGCGCCATTGGCCGGCCGGCAGATGCGAACATGACGCTCGACGGCTGACGTAAGGAGCGTGTCGCCGGCCTATGTTTCGTACCACCTGGAACCTGCCGGCCGTGGCACGCCCAGGGATGTGTCGCAAAAAGTTTGCAGGTGGCGGGTTTTAAGGTTGCGATGCGCTTGTGCTTTCCTGTGGCCCTGTTCGGCGCGGATATATCGGATCTGCTGCTACTTGCTCACCTACAAGAGTGGCACGCCACTCGCGCCCCGCTATAGCTGCCGTATCACGACCGTCACTCCACGCCCAGCTCTGCGTGCGACTGGTGCCTCGGCCTTGAAACAAGGGCGCGTGAGCTTAAGCAGCTGGGTGCTTGTGCCCCCGCCCGCGCGTTGGCCAGATACACGCAGCCCCTGATGGAGCATCAAGTCGTTGCCGGCCCTCGCGGTGCGCGGCCGTTTGCATTGCCTGGTTCGTCGAATTTTTTTTTCTCTTCGCCGCTGATTGGGCGGCAGCCGGATCAGGAGAGGCAAGGCCGCGGTGCTTATCATCATGCAGCACGATCCTTTGGTCGACTAGACTCGGCCAAGTTACCGTTGCACGTTGGCTGTGGCTGCACCTATTCTATGAATAATCGATTCGTCGTACCGGCTGCGGCGGATGGGCACGCAACCCTGCCGCTATTAGGCTGTAGGCGTGAGTAGAAGCACGCAAGCACTGGATGGGAGGAGCACGATGCGCGAGGCCGATCCTGCTCGCAGCAGATCCAGGCGATATTTGTAGACCCACGCTTCACCACCTGCCCTGAGCGCCCCACTGTCGCTGCCATTGCTGCGCTCACCGGCGCCCGCGATGCGCGAGCGTTGCGGCAGAGACAGCGCCGCCGGCCTGCTGGACTGCCACGCGCAGGCCGAGTGTGCGGCGCGGCAGCAGCTCGCCAGGCGTGGTGTAAGCGATCTCGTATCAGCAGAGGTGGACGTGAAGGAGCCAGCGCCGCCAGGGGACATGTTGCGCAGTTGGCTCGTCGCGGGCAGCGGAGGCGCGAGGCAGTACGAGGCTTCGCTGCCCGGCCAATTTCGAGCGCAGCGCCACACAACGGCCGCCTCCCCCTGCACGGCCAGCCCTGAAGGCCACTCGCGCTTGGTGCCCTCGGGGCGGTCAATTGCGCGCTAATCTGCTTTATACCTTCGAGCTATATTGGCCGCAATGTTTTACTTTATTAAAGAAGCCATGCGGGCCCACACTAGGTGCGCGCTTGCATATACATAGACACTCCTCCTCGCCTGCCACCCGCCGCCCAGGCTCCCGAGACAAAGGCGCTCGTCTGGTGCGTGGCGCCCGTCCCTGTGGCATGCGGCCCTTTATTTGCGAGCACTGCTGACATGTGTCATCGCATAGGCTCCGGGAATTTTGCAGTTGCCAAGAATGGAACTGCGATGCGATCAGACTAATAAGAAAGCGCCGCCCATTCTCGACACCACCCCTTCGCAAAACGGAACCATGATGGACCTCGACCAGCGCCCGCCCGAGGCCGACCTCCACCTCCAACACAGCCATCCCTCCCCGGCGCCCGTCCACTCGTCGACCGCGCCGCCTTCTGCTCACCACTCTCCCATCCCCGCGCCGCACCAGAAGCCCACTTTGCCCCCAATCAGCGGCCGGCCCTCGCCGCCCGCCTCGTCCAGGTCGCGCGAGTACAGTCTGCCCGCCCAGACGCCCACCACCAACGGCCACAGGACCAATGGCCCCCAGCTCGCCTACCCAAGCCCGAGTCCGCAGGACGTGTCCATGGACGCCCTCTCACGCCTGCAGACCCAGGTGCAGTACAACACCGCCGGCCTCACCACCCAGCGCCGCGGTTTCGAAGCCCTCAGCCACGCCGTCGGCCGCCTCTCCGATGATATGGTCCGCATAGAGAGCCTGGTCGTGAGTTTGAGAAAAGAGATTCTTGCCCGTCCAATTGCGCCTGCAGCTCCCGCCCAGCCCAGCAGCAGTATTGACGAGGCCGTGATCGAGACTTTCGCCAGCAACCTCACCAGCGTGGCGAACAAGGTCAGCGAGGTGGACGCGTTTAAAATGCAGCTCGAGATTGTGAAGCGCCGCGTAAAGATCATGGAGGAGGCCGTCGCCACAGCAGGACCTCCCAGCACAGCACCGCCGCCTCCAGCCGCTCCCTTCACGTCTCCCCGTGAAGCAAGTCAAGTACAACCCCCACACCCCATGCAGCACGCCCCTCTCCCGGGGCATGCGCCTGCGCCGCACCACCAAGCGCCTCCTTTCCACGCCTCGCCCCCGGTGCTTCGTCTGGGCACTCCGAGCCACGGAGAGCTGCGCCCTGACCTTCGGCCGGCACCTTCAGTTCAACCTTACCATCCTGCGACCCAGGAGATGCCTGGTGTCGCGCCCCCCGGAGGCCCGCCGGGTCAGCCAAGCCAGAACAGCGGTTGGGTCTCGGTTAACCCTGCTGCGAAGAGGCAGCATCCTAACGGAGTGGATAGCCCTATGGACGGGCGCTCGGAGACGATGGGATCACCGAAGCGGCCAAAACTTGCTCCTCTTGAGCCCCGTGTTGGCCCCGAGTCGGCGCCAGCATCGACGCCGATGAGGTACGATCCAGTCGAGCGAGATGGAAGAGACTACCACGCAGAAGCTATGCGGGAACAGCAACAATATCCGGCTGCCACACCGACAACCTTCGTTCCATTCACCTCTACCGAGCAGCCGCATTCCGAAGACAACTGGCAGTCTGAAGCGCACCACGGACCCTCCTCTGCTGGCAAGGAGTCGAGACGCGGAAGAGGGGGCGGTCGCGGCCGTGGCCGTCGGAGCTTGCCCGCAGACACTCGCGAACTTGGAACGCCGGAGTGGGAGAAGCCGGGGTATCAGACCGGGCCGGAGGGTTACTACCACATGGACAAGCTCCCTCGAGGTGGTAACATTGTGCGCCGTGGCTCGGGAGGCAACGGCCCCATCGCGATGAGGCCTATTGAGATGACCCGACCCACTACTAGTGGTGACCCATATGCGCACACGAAGAAGACTAGAACGAAGCCTATCCGCAACGCCGATGGCATTCTCATCCGCAAGGATGGCCAGCCCGATATGCGCTCGCAAAGCAGTGCTGCAAACTTACGCAAGGTCCACGCTCGCAAGGAGCAGGAGCGTATCTTGGAACAGCGTGCCAACACCCCGTCTTCAAGCTTAGCTACCGCTCCCATGAGCAATAATAGCCAAAGTGGCAGCCAGACCGCTGAGAGTACACCGGACAAGGAAAATGCGCCAGCCAACGACAAGGATCGCCACGAAGCCATCATGAAGCAGATGTTCCCCAATGGCGTTGATGACCAGGTCAACCGCCGTAACTTTCACGACCAATTCTTCCCGGGCGGCACGTCGCCTACGGTGGCCAAGGTCAAACCTGAAGTTACCAGCCCCTCGGAGCGCTCAGTGTCCGAGGTTGAAGAGCGTGTCGAAAGGAGATCTCAGGTCAACGGTCACACTCGGCCACCAACAGCCGATGCTCATGAGGCAGACAAGATGGACGTCTCACAGGACCACGCGCCCCAGCCTGTTTCACAGGCGGCATAATTTATGATACGTACGAGAGATTGGAAAGGGTTGATGATGGGATTTGCTTCGGGACAATTACATATCGGTTTCTTTGAGGGTGTAACATCAGGAGGCAAGGACAGGTTGCCGTATTTTCCTTTGGTTTCTTAGGGAACATATGCCGCATGCTGGGCGGGCGGCTGGTTTCTTTTCGTTTTCTGGGAGATTTCTGGATTGATGTGAAAACTGGTAGATACCCGCGAGCATCCTTTATCACCGTAGATTCGGAGGCGATGATTCAACATAGCGAGCAAGGTCGAAGAGCGCGGGCATTGCGCTCCGAGAATCGACATTATTGAATATTTTTTAATACCCTTGCATTATCTCAAAAGCCACGCCGAACGCTGCGACAGTTGAGACATGTAGTTGCGCCAGGCTGACGCACGGGAAGCGTGGTGACGTCGGCTGCGCGCGGCTCGAGTCATGGCTTGAATTTCGCCAGCGATTTCGCAGCGTCTTCGCCCACTCCCGCCGACATCAACAACTTCAGCACCACAACGCCCACGGTCCGTCTTAGCGATACAATGCGTGCAGCTACGCCGCAGACACTCAGCTGGCTTCGTGCCATTGTCCGCCGCGAGCTGCAAGTCTCTACGCTTTCACCCACCGCATGCCGATTCCCCCATGTCCGCCTCCGCACCTCCGCCGCTTTCTCCGCTCAGCCATCACACACCCGTGAATTCAGCACGACGTCCACGCGCTCGCAGGACGCGAGACCTTCATCACCGTCTTCCTCTGCATCGAATTCTGCTGCAGAAGCGGCGGCGCAACATCTCACGCACTACGCGTTCTTTCCGAAGACGCTTCCCCAAGGGCCGCCACCGACGGGTCCCTTCGCAGTCGACCTGCGTGCGCTGCGCAACGAATTCATACAGCTGCAAGCAGCGGCACACCCAGACCGACAACCTGGGGGCGGGGACAAGCGGCGGGCGGAGGCGCTATCGGCGCGAATCAACGAGGCCTACCGCACGCTACAGAGCCCACTGCTACGGGCACAGCACCTGCTGCAGTTGCGCGGCATCGATGTGGCCGAGGATGAACGTCTGAAGGTAGAGGACCCGGAGCTGCTGATGGAGGTGCTGGAGGCGCGAGAGGCAATCGAAGAGGCGGAGAATGAGGAGGAAGTGGTGGCGATGAAGGAGGGAAATGAGGAAAGGATCAAGGAGAGCGTAGCGGTATTGGACAGGGCGTTCAAGGAGGAGGATGTCGAGACGGCGAAGAGCGAGGCGGTCAAGTTGAGGTACTGGGTCAACATCAAGGATAGTCTGGATGCATGGGAGCTGGGGAAGCCAGTGGTGCTGCAGCATTAGGTCATGCCGGAGGGCGCCAATTACTTCTGCTTTCGGGCAATCCGCTTGCAGGCTTACAGTTCGTCCTTGCAATCCTCTCCCTTGTTCATAGATGTTCGCTGTCATGCGAACTAGATATCTAATCGATGCTCTATTGGCCTTCACCTCGCCTACCTGTTCCAAGATTCAGAACGATGGCGAATGCCTCGCATTCGGGGCCTAGCGATTCTGCCAAAGATTCCGAGCTCGAGTTCAGCCGCCCACATCTGTCCCACCAAGTTCCGGTGCACTCAGTTTGTCCAACCGGTCGTTGCGGGCATTCCAGAACCAAATTTCTTCTGGTGCCCTTCATTTCTTCTGCACAATGTTCGGAAGGGCCGGGCGTCCCTCGCCTCGAAGCGCTGCACACGAAGTCGCGCAGCAGATAAGCTGCGGTGGCACGGTTCAAAGGCTTAATTGGATTCTAGCCTCTCCTTGCATAGCCGGGTCGTATCGGGCGGAGGAATCTAACAATGGACGCTACATACCCGTCTGGATTTATGCTTCGGGGCTACCATTAACTTTGGAAGGTGATTGGTCGGCGGCGAGGCATATAATTGCACACCGCTCCACGGGTTGTCGCACACATCCTTCTCCTTTCAGCAGTGCTTAACGGACAGCGTGTGGTGGCACCGCAGATTCCATTACTACATGCGCATGAATCACGCCTGGCCATCTCGTGACGGGCTTCTTCTGCGCAAGACCCCTGACGCAAGGTCGTATTCGCGGGAGATGGAGAGCAGCGTCTATAGTTATGCTTTTGCACATCGACCGGGGTTCGACGAAAACGCGACCACAGCGGCTGCCGAGCGCACGGAAAAAGTAAGCTGACACAAGGGATGAAACTGCTGGGGGAGCAGAGGATTAGAGTGCAAATCTTTCTCGTTGCATGCGTGCGACGGGGCTGCCAAATCGCTGCTACCTCAGCAAGTTGCTTGGGATAATTCTTCCTGCCTGATCTGTTTCATCTAGCTTGCGTGATCACGGCTGAGACATGCACTTTTCGATGCCCGCTTGCTCTCGGCGACGCTACACGCTCTGACCGTTTCGAGCTGAGTGTTTTCTTGACGTCATCGACTCGCCCTCGAGAAGCACGCCCCCGGCTCTGGCAATGGTTCCATTCCAGGAACACAGACACAAACACCCCATGTCGAAGAAAAGGACCCTGGACAGCTTCTTCAAGCCCTTGTCGCAGCACCACGTCGCACACCCAGCTCCCACAGGCCAGCCGTCTCCGCCCACGAACACCACCAAGAAACAGCGCGTCAACCTCAGCTTCGATCATGCAAACCTCCCGATCGCTGGCTCGGACGACCTGTCGTCGTCCCATCCAACGTACCCCGTCCCCATTCCCCGCCTCCCCACCTCCATCC
>LAEG01001301.1:0-20615 GCA_001455585.1 Diplodia scrobiculata
GGAGGAGGGGAGGGGAGGGGAGGAAGGAGATGAGGTTTGGACCAGCCGCGTCGCCGTCTGGACGTAGGCGTCGAGGCGGCGGAGCGGCTGGGCGAGAAGGTCGTCGAGGCTGTGCGTCTTGGCGAACGTCTCGACGAAGCGCGCGAAGGCGGCGTAGTCTTCGCCGCCGTTGTTGTTGTTGTTCCCCGTCGTCCCCTCGCAATGCGCGCGGATCGCCGACGCCGTGTGCGGATGCTGTCGGAAATACGCGAGATACGCGGGTCCGGCGGCCTTCAGCCAGCGGCGGAGAAGCTTTGCGAGGAAGGACGGGGAGACGGGTTGCATGGACGCGGCGGCCTGTTTGAGGGGGTCGAGGATGCAGGTGGTGCTGGCGAGGCGTATTTTCTCGGTGTGGTGGAGGGCGATGAAGGAGTATTGCCAGGAGAACGGCCAGCGGCGGGCGATGGGCTCTTCGATGAAGGTGCGGAGGATGGTGAGTTTGTTCAAGAAGACGGTTTCCGATGTGCTGAGGTGTTGGCGGAGGGATTGCATGGCGACGTGATTGGAGTGGGTGTCGGTGGAGGGAGAGGTGGGGGAATGGAGGCCCTCGACTAAGGTGTCGGCATCGTTGTCGTCATCGTCTTCGGGTTCGGAGGCGGAGTCGATGGTGTCGGGGAGGGAGATGCTGGAGCTTGTGGCGGGGTTGGAGTTGGCGGAGAAGATGGAGGGTGTTTCTGTTGTTGCGGACGAGACGCGTGAAATGGGGGCGATGTTCTCTTGAGAAGCCGTGGGGATCGTAGTCAATGTTGACATAGAGGCCGAATGCATCAAGACGTGGCGGCCGGAGGGCAGCGGCTTTCTCTGAACCCGGGGGAGATTGGTGCGGGGAGATCCCCAGGGGGCCGGTGAGACGGTCCCAGGCTGGGCTTTCTGGACTACGGGCGTACGGGGACTACCAAGTGGGCTCCCATCCTCGCTAGCCTTTCTTTCTGTGGAAACCGGAGTCCCGGTAGAGACGGTTCCTACACTCCCTTTCCTTTCCGCCAGATCCGGACTCTCCGCTAGCACCGCGGGCTCCGCCGGTGTGAAGCTTTTCTCGATGTCTTGTTCTTTCACGTCCTCTTCCGAGGCTCCGCCATCCTCGTCGGTCTGCGGCTTCTCGTCTCCAATCTTCAAAGTCTCAACATCCGGATCCGGGTCAGCAACAGACTCGACAGGCTCCGAAACCGTGTGACTCTTCGCGGGCCGCTGCTGGGCGGCCGCCAACGCGCGCCGATACGCCCTCGAACTGACGACGGCATCGTCGAAGTCAAACTCGGTCTGGTCAATGGTCGAGGCGGCCATGGACGGAACGCGGGACATGACGCTATCGCGCTGCGACGAGAAGACCGAGTCGGCGACCCTGCTGCTGATGCGCGGGTGCGTGTCGCGCAGCGAGCGCGAGCGCTGGGCGACGCGCGAGATCATCTGGTTGTTGTCGCGCACCAGCTGCTTCAGCTCCTGCAGCGACTCGAGCTGCAGCATCTGCACGAGCAGGTTCAGGGCCAGCTGCTGGCCGCGCAGCTGCGACAGCAGGTCGCGCATCGTGTCCTCGCGCCAGATGAAGCGGCAGCGCACCTTCCACGTCATGGCGTCGGCGTCGCGGGCGCCGGCGGCCAGGCGCTGTATTTCTTCCTCGAGGCAGGCGTAGACGATGGTGCAGCCGGTCAGGGCGGTGTCGAAGGTGTCGCGCAGCTCGGGGCGGTGGGCAAAGTGCGCGTCGAGGGCGTGGGCGGTGCCATCGCGCAGGAGGAGGCCCTGGATCTGCGAGAGCGAGGCGCGGATGGACGAGGATTCGGCGCAGAGGGCGGTGATTGTGCGGTCGGCATTGAGGTACTTGTCGCGCAGGTCGCTGAGGGATTTGGCGGTGGTGAGGACGCAGGTGGTGATGTTGACCTGCGGTTCGTTTAGCTCGGCCGGTCTGCGGGGAAGGACGGGGCCTGGCTTACCACCGAGCAGGTGACGGAGATTGGGTCGCCCATTGTGAAAGTCCGTCCGTTTGCCAAGCAGCTCGGAAGGAGAATGGCCCTTTTGAGCGTTGCAAAGGGTTGCGGGGCTCTATCTCGTTGAAACTTGACGATGTTTCGTGGCTGCTGCCTGAAACCCGCGCTGTGTCCGCCTCGACCAGCCCGATGGGGCGCGCTTGAGCATCCTTCCCGCTACTATAAATACTACCTTGCAACACCCCGCTCTTACGCGCGAGCTGCCATCAGTCTTGTGCGCCCTCGGAGGAGTCGAAGCAAATGTCCAAATGGAAGTTTTTCAATGAATACATGACCTTTCCGTCTGCACACTTGCTTCAACCCCTTCGTGCCGCATGAGTGCTCGATCCGTCCCTTAAAAGCAGGTGACAAAACAATTGAATCTTTCCAGCTCCCTCGACGACGCCACCACTCTTATATGGGTAGCTGCATCCAATATCCGGACGTAGGTGCGAGTCTCAGATACGCGTGAATGCCTCCGCATATCTGGTTCAGCTCCCTGTTAATACGTTGCAATCTTTCCGTGAAGGAGATACAGGTCAATCCGGCTATTCTGCTGCCTGCTATGTCTTTGCTGCAGCTCTGGTCACAGCACTATCACCGTGCACGGCTTCCTCACCAATCGCAGCCTTACATGCTGTGCGACCAAAGGGTCACGGCTGCCTCAGTGACGACCCCGCTCGGATCACCAGCCTTGCGGCTTCCTACCTTCAACATCAATCCCGCAAGATGGACGCTACCCCGAACCTTCACCCTCCCGACGAAGAACCGTTTACGCATCGTCCTCTTCCAGACTGTCACATACGCCTCGTCCACATCCTGCCCTCGCAGCTTCCTGACGCCCCAATCGCATGCCGCATCACCGTCCATCAATATCATGAACAACGTCCAAAGTATGAGGCTCTGTCGTACACTTGGGGTGACCCACAAGACGGCACACATACGATACGGATTGACGAAAGGCCCTTCGCTGTTCGCTCAAACCTGTGGCTTTTCCTGAATCAGCTGAGGCAGAAGTGCTACGCCCGCGTAGTGTGGGCCGATGCAATCTGTATTGACCGGCTGAACACGGATGAGCGCAATCACCAGGTCGGCCTCATGGACCGCATCTACCGGAACGCCGATCGAACTCTGATCTGGCTCGGTCCAGCGGGCCAACGCAGTGACGCTTTGTTCGAGTCCATGTCAAGAATGGATAAAGTGTCTCTACTACATCAAGAACTCCTCGAAAAAAATCCAACTCTCCCGAGATCAAAAGACATTCTATGAGTTTTACAAGGCAATGCCCCCATCTTCTTCCGAAATGACCCGACACACTAACTTTCCACAAGCAATGGCCGGATATACGCAACTGGTACTACGAGCGCATTCGAATGCTGGAAAGCCCTTTCTCCAGTTTATTGGGGTTTCAAAGGCCCCAGGATCCGGAATTGCTTCTTGGAATTGAACAAGGTATCTCCGACGACAAATTCCGAGTTATTCTGATGCAAGACCTTCCAGTAGTCGCGCGGGAAACAAACAAATCACTTGTGGACTTTGGAAAGACATTTCGACAGGCCTTCGTCACCTGCGTCTTCCTATCCAAAGCTCTTTCCGACCTAGTTAGACGGCCGTACTGGGGAAGAGTTTGGATTGTCCAGGAGCTCGTATTATCACCTCATATTGAGCTTTTTTGCCGCAGCAAGGCCGCCCCGTGGAATGGATTATGCCAGCTCTTGCGCTTGTGCGATGATGGGGCTACGCATGAGAACGCGCTGGCAGTATCGGCCAGTATGGCAGCACCACTACACCAAGAGTGGCAACGGCGACATGGCACAACTGAACAGTCAAGAATGGAGACCCCGAGCGGGTTCAAGGGACTCGAGAGTGTCTTGGATCGGTTCGAAACCTCCATATGCGCCGACATACGAGATAAGATCTATGGGCTTCTTGGACTGGCCGATACACCACTGGAGGCCGATTACTACAAGACGCCCATCCAGCTCTTCTCACACTTGATGGTGCTATTTGCCTCCGACCTTTCCCAAGAGAGTGCAGCTGGGCAAGAAAGCCTAGTATCAAACCTTCTGTACTTTGGCAAACTACTTTCGCGCACTCTGAAACTGGAGGTCCACGGTTCAGAAGGTAGCTCAAGCACCAATCAATATGGCAGCATCTTCCGGTCTTCGGGAGTCTTGGTTGGAAGCGTACTTGTCTCGGGACTGGACATTCAGAACTCGGAAGAATCCGAAAACGACTTCCTCGACAATCTGATGGCGTGTCTACCGGCAGGAGAGTCTGCAACACGACAGACTCATTTTCGCGCGAATATTGTTCAATGCATGCAACGGCTGAAAAGTGTTATCCCACTTCTTTTGGCTGAGTCTACTTGCTCTGTCGACTATACACAGTTTCGCACCAAAGTCGCAGTTTCTAAAGCCGAGGTCACACTAGTTTCGCTATTCTGTACT
Source organism: Diplodia scrobiculata (assembly GCA_001455585.1). Lineage (NCBI taxonomy): Eukaryota > Fungi > Ascomycota > Dothideomycetes > Botryosphaeriales > Botryosphaeriaceae > Diplodia > Diplodia scrobiculata. The sequence continues at coordinate 4,451 of LAEG01001301.1, forward strand.
CCGGGGGACCGTCCCGAAAGCCCGCCCTGGAGCAAACCTTCTCCCGGAAAGGCTAGGGGGCTCTACTGGTTCGCCTCTAGTGGCGGAAGCGTTGGAGTTTCTAATGCAGATATGCGAAAGAGTGATCTCATTTGCAACTGCGGTAGCATCGGCCGAACGCATGCAATAATCATGCGCGAGACACCCTCCGGGCTCCAGGTAGTCGGGAGGGCCATGCTCTCTGGTAGTCCCTGCAGGGATTCTTGCGTTCCATCGGTTGTTGAACAAGGATCTGGTCGGGGAAGGATCAACTTTTCGAATTTGGAGATCTCATTTGACGCCGTTTCTCTCCTTGCTTTTGTATTGTTTCCATTTCCTTGATAGACAAAACTTTTTGTGAGCCTTTCTCCAGCAATCCCGTAACCGCGCTTGATCTTGGTTCCAAATGAGAAATTTTAGATTAGGTTCCCTTTTTCATGCTACGACAAATTCACCCATACTTATTTAATTGATTCTATTCTATTTTTACCTCTTGTATCCCAGCGACCGGAAGTTCCACCAATATCCTCGATGCAGCACTATGACCATATTTGCGTAACTCATGAACTCAGGATACAGTAAATTGCGAAAATATGATCCCGCCTCCGTGGGCTGTAAAAGCAAATAGCCAGATATAGCTGTGGATTACATGGGTCACCCTATATGGACAGTTGAAGCAAATTTCTGGACATAAATACAAGCTTTGAGCTCGTATAAACTCGTCCACGTACGTAGAATGTAATGCTTCTGAAGGCTTTACTCTTTTGCAGCCTGCTGTGAGGACACCGTATGTGTCCCCAAATGAAAAACCTGGACCCACTTAGGCAGACACCTTTCTCCCGCCCGTAGCCCCTCGGAGAAAGGCAACGTCCGCAGCGTCCCTCGATCATGCTGCCTAGTAGCCCTGAATAGTATGTGGAGGCTTTGCGAAGATTTGGGCCGACACACAAACCACTACCTAAACACCACCTCAAATTGAAATAGCAAGTAAACCCATGACCTCACAGCCATAACGGTTTTCGACCCCCGAACCAACTCCGTTGCACGTGGGACGCACGACATGACCAATGAGAGGAGCGCGATCCGATGTTCTGGCGAGGGATCTGAGTCGACTGGACCAGTATGACTGTACCTACCGCAATAGCCACAAGAGGCGTGGCTGAACTGAGACCGTAAGCAGGGATACGGTTCCTCCAGCGATGCCTATTCGAGAAAAAGGGTCTCCGGCTGGCGCGGTGGGACAGACACCACATCAACGTTGCAGATGATATGTGACGCTCCCCCCTCGTCAACCAGCCACAGGGCTGACGGCACGGGAAGGGGTCCATCCGCGGACGGTGACTCCCGCTGAGCTAATACTGCGGGTAAGAAAGGAGAGCAAAAGCAGCCAAATTATGGGCCGGCGGGCGATACGAGTCGGGCCACACAAGGATGTTAGCGAATGGGATTTGGGGGCGACTTGACACCTGTGCTTCCACACCACCGCAGCTGATTGGCCGCGAGCAGGCATCACCGCCACATTTGCCCAACAGTATAGCCGCCGGCAACGGTTTATTTTGGTCCCTTTTCCCCCCCTCCTCCGTCCGTTGGCCGATCCTGAAGGATTCGCTTTGCTGTGGCGCTTTCGACTGTTAATACTTCCCTTTGCGTGTGACATCCCGCCTAATTGTTCTCCGGGAAACCACCTTGGCTGTGCAAGTGTAAGCCGTACCTGCAACGTATGCACGGCGGAACGCCAAGTTCTCTCTTTTTTTTGCCTGGAAGGTCGGTCAGACGGAACAGCCGAGAATGAGAATCGTAAGAACACCCGACTATTTCAGTGGAGGCCGCAACAAGTCCTTACGGGCGGCTGTTCGTTAGGCAGCGCTTCGAGGATGTGTCGTCTACCGGTCGGCCCAGGGATGGAACCATTTGGTGTGTGTAGCAGCGAAAAAAAAAAAGTGGCGCAACCAACAATGGACACCGGACATCGTGAGTCTTGGGGCAGGGCGCAGCAGCCAGCAGTCACCTGCACATGAGTCCTTCGGAGGGCCGAATCCAACATGTTGCCTTGTGCCTGGGAATACGCGGAAGGAGGGAGCCTCAATCATGCGTCAGACGGGTCCTCCGCCGCGGCGCTCTGCTCTGCCAGGACAACCCGCCATGCACTCTCTATAAAGCAGTGAGAGCGGCACGGTCCAAGCAGGAGACCGCAAACCCAGCAAGAGGAAAAGCAAATCGCACCTTCCTTGACCATGTTATCGCAAATCCTTCCCATCCACCTCGGCTGGGCCGCATGGCTGCTGCTGGCCGTGGTGTTGCTGGCAGCCGCCCTGATCTACTCCTTCATCTACGAGGACAGGCCGTACCCAAACATCCCCATGGTGGGCAAAGTGCCCTGGGATTTCCTGAACATGAAGACCAAAGAGCACTTTGTGCGCCACGCCAACGAAGTCATGGCGCAAGGCATGATCGAAGTCAGTCACCTCTTCTCCCCTCCGCTTCCCTCCCACACCGACACATTCATCCCCATCCGAACCCAACTGACACCCAACTGACACTCCCCTCCCAGCACCCCACCCGTCCCTTCCAAGTCAACGGCGCCAACGGCCCCATCATCATCCTCCCCCGCCCCTTTGCCGAAGAAATCCGACACGACCCGCGCCTCTCCTTCACTGGCGTCATCGAGCACAACTTCTTCCCGTCCTACGCGGGGCTCGAAATCTTCTCTCCAATCGGTCCGGGCAACGACATCCTGCAAGAAGTGGTGCGGAAGCACCTCACGCTCTCGCTCGACGCCCTGACACCAGCACTATCGGACGAGATGGGCGCCGCCATCGCCACGCTGCTGATGCCGCGGGCGACGTCTCCCAAGGAGGACGAAGGCGGGAGGAGCGGCGGCGGCGCCGACGGCGAAGGGCGGTGGAGGCGCGTCAAGTTCTTCCACGTCGCGCCCGAGTTGGCTGCGCGCGTCTCCGGCCGCGCCTTCCTCGGCGCGCCGCTGTGCCGCGACCCCCGCTGGCTCGACGTCGGCGTGCGCTACACGGTCGACTCGTTCTTCGCCGTCCGCGCGCTGCGCGTCGTGCCCCCCGTGCTGCGGCCCGTCGCGCAGCACTTCCTGCCCGAGATGCGCGTGGTGCGCGACGAGGTGAAGCGGGCGCGGATGGTCGTCGGGGCCGAGGTCGAGGAGAGGCGGCGGGCCCGGTTCGAGGCGCAGTGTCGCGGGGAGCAGGAAGAGGAAGGCAAGGGTGGTCGGGACGCGATAGCCTGGTTCGACGAGGTGGCGGGCGAGAGGGAGTACGATATCGTGCGCGAGCAGATGATGTTGAGCGTGGCGGCGATCCATACCACGAGCGTGACGTTGATGGCGCTGCTGTACGACCTGGCGGAGAACCCCGAGTGGATCGAGCGCGTGCGGGAGGAGGTGGTGGCGGTGTTGAGGGAGGATGGCGGGTGGGGCAAGAACACGCTGGGGAAGATGAGGCTGCTGGACAGCTGCATGAAGGAGAGCCAGCGGCTGCATACGGTGGGGGCGCGTGAGTCGTCCCTTCTCCCTCAGGCGCGATCGATTTTGCTGACCCGCCCACGCAGTTTCCATGAACCGCCGCGTCGAGCAGGCCATGACCCTCTCCGACGGCACGCACCTGCCCCGCGGCGCCCTCCTCGGCATCCCGACCATCACCATGCGCGATCCCAGCGGCCGCTGGGGCCCCTCGGCCGCGCGCTTCGTCGGCGACCGCTTCCTCCGGCTGCGCGAGCAATCCAGCGCCGGTGGCAGCAACCGCTGGCAGTTCGTCAGCACCTCCGCCGACCACATGGGCTTCGGCTACGGCCGGCAGGCCTGCCCGGGCCGCTTCTTCGCCGCCGCCCAGATCAAGGTGTCCATCGTGCACCTGCTGCTGAACTTCGACTGGCGCTGGGAGGCGGGTAAGGGGCAGCCGCAGAGCGTCATTCAGTCGGAGCATATTCCCGATCCCGAGGCCGAGATTCTGTTTAGGAGGAGGACGCCGGAGATTGAGTTGTAGATGATGAGTTGACCTGTAGCTGCGGCTGTAGGATTTGTCTTTTTTTTCCTGTTTGGATCATTGGGTTGGAACTGTTGGTTGTTGCGTAGCCTCGGCGTTGGCATTCGCATTGTTTGGAACGGTCGGATGGTAGAAATCGTCGCAAGACACACATCATGGGTGGCGCTTGGGGGCTTCTTTTGTTTGGCTTACTGTACGGATTCGCAACTCGCTCTCTGTTGTATATGTGATCTTTGATGATCAGCACCGGAATTCGCGTGACGTGGAGCTCTTGTCCGGATGGAAAAGCTAACTAGAGAATTGCGTGAATACGTCCGGACCTGATCTTCGACTCCATCGGGAACTTCATGTGTTTTGTTCGGGGTCTGGTTGTTGCTGATCGTTTCGGCCGGGAGATCATGCTCGATTCGTGAACCCATAACCGGATTTGCTGCTCAGCCGGGCAACTTGGAACAAATCGGTATATTAAAAGTATGCCATTATCTTTTCCTGTTGTATATGTGCCGTCTCTTCATAATCCATGATGCATCAAACCATCTTCATATCCACTCTGTACAAGCCATTAGCGTCTCTTCGGTCCCTCTCTTCAAACTTTCTCCACGTACGCGACGCCGCTCTTATCGTCCTTCTTGTGGCTGTGATGCAGGGGGTCGATCTGCTGGCCATACGCATCCACGACGCTCGAGTGAATGGTCGTCTCGAAAACGTTAATCTCGGTGGAGGCGAATTTGCGCGCGCTGATACCCTTCTCGAACAGGATGTCCATTTCCGCGAATGAACGTCCAGCAGGTTCCGGGAGACGGTAATATGTGTAAATGATACACAAGAAGCAGATACCCGACCAAAAGAAGCCGGTATAGTTGCCCCAATCCCAAGCACCGGGATTAAGCATGTACGGGGAGAGAACACCGCAAATAATTCCTAAAAAAAAAAAGGCCAAGGAGGTTAGCGATGATGGATACTTTAAGGTTCGTCGATAGTGTACGAACCTACGACGTTGTACAAGTTCCTTCCAAGTACAACGGTCTTCACTTGGAGACGGCGGCTGGAAATCTCAGAAACCAACGAGTAAGCGACGCTTCCAACGGTAGACTGATAGACCACTGCCCAACAGATCATGATAGCTCCGGTGGCGAGAGAAGCGGCATCGCGGTGAGACTCCGGCACGAAGCCCAGGCAACCCATGACGAAAAGCATGAGGCACAGACCGATCAAACCATAGAAGTATAGCGACCGGCGACCAACACCCCGCGCCATGAGGAACCAAGCGACCAGGGTGAATAAAACGTTGATACTGTACTATTTAGGGTGTTAGATCATCAGAAAACACAAGAAAACACGAAAAACAGGTGAAAATGGAGTTTTTTTTTTTTTTTTTTTTTTGCAAAGAATTGCCCGGAAGGATATCTTACCTGGCCCAGCGCAAATGAATAAGACGTAGAGGTTGGAAGGCCAGCCTGCTGAAGGAAGTACGTCGAGTAAGACGAGAAGGCGTTGCCCGAAAGATTCTGCATGGCCCACACCATACAAATGATCTCGGTACGGCGCAGGTCGTGTCCCTTGAAGCAGTCCATGTAAGTGGCGCCTGCAGTCGTCTCGCTCTCCAAAGCGGTAGTGTGAGTCATCATAGCAATGGTTTCATCGGCGTCGAAGTCTGTCTCCCGGTTGAGGCTGGTGAGACGCAGGATGCTCTTCTTGGCGTCCGCAACCCTACCCTTGCGGACGAGCCACCAGGGAGATTCGGGAGCAAGGAAGATAATAACGATGAGAGGAACGGGCCACATCCACTGCAAAGCGTAGGGAATGCGGAAGGACCATTCGTCATTCCGAGGCAGCATAGACTTGATCACGCCCACACCAATCAGCTGGCCGAAACCCCAGCAGATGTTGACATAGGTAGTCAAGTAGCCACGCAAAGCAACGGGCACGACTTCCGAGGCGTAGGTGATGGTGAGCGTCTGGAAAACACCCCACGGAACACCAGTCAGAATCTCGCCGATCTGGAGGGCAACAACTGATTGAGCAGTGAAGAAAATGGCGATGAATCCGGTAAGGAGGAACAGCGACACCATGAGGGTCCAGCGGTAACCGAACCTGTCGGAGGCCCAACCGTTGATCATCAGACCGATGATTTCGCCGACGTAGACACCGTTGCTGAGACCGGCCTGCCACGCCGCAGGGACCTGGTATTCGCCACTGGGAAGCTGCTCGCCGAACTTTTTGTTGAACTCCGGAAAGGCGTAGAAGTTCGACAGCAGACACGTTTGGTAGCCCTAAGAACTTGTCAAAACCTTTCTTGAACCCCACAGAAAAATAAGTGCAGCAGGTTGACTGACCTCCATGACGATACAGGTCGAGATGGCGACACTCCAAGCGACGGCCTTGGGATAGAGCTTGATGCCCTGGAGAAGAGTCATGTTCTTCTCCTTCTCGGTGGCCAGCTTGGCGTCATGCTTGAGCACCTCGACCGTCTTGGTGGGCTCGAGGTCCTCGACGGGGACGGTGGTCGCGATGTCGGCCTTGGTGCCGGCCTTGGTGTCGGCCATGGTGTCGGCCATGGTTGGGTCGAGTGGGTCGGTGGAGGGTGGGCGACGAGGAGCAAGCAGCTGACGTGGAGCGCTGACCACCTGCGGGCGACGAGGGGGGTCTTATAGGCGAGAAGATTGCAGCGACTACTGCGGGGTCTGGGGTGAAGGTGTGTGACCCGGCATCCTGGCATGGGCAAAGCAGCGCGCCAAGTGGGCGCGGTGCTCTCCGTCTGGGCGTGAGCGTAAAGGCGTGCGCGATGGTTCTAGCACTCCTGTGCGCTTGGGCCCGAAGGCACGGCGGCCAGTCGCCGTCAATACTCCCGATTGACAGATAGTAGAGCCGCTGGAACCGAGCCGGCAGTTCGATGGATGGCGGGCGGACCGTGCAGCAGCTCCTGTCGGCCGGGAGGCCAGATCTGGCTGGTGGCGGTCGGCTTATGAGGGCTGAGCTGGACGTGGTGGGATGGGCAGACAGGAACGCGACCAGGGCAGGTCCGCGTTTTTCCCCAGCACTCGCGCTGCCAGTCCCCACGCGCCGTCCCAATGCCCCAATTTTCAGTCGATCGAGTTTCCGGCTTCGGCATGACTGCGTGAGCTACCATCGCCGGGTTGCCAGCTGCCGGGTGCACCGCCGCCGTCTCTGGCCATCGAGGCATGGTGTGCAGGCGGTTGACCGGCAAGGAACTGGGCGTGCGCGGCTCGTCAGAGCGGCGAGACTTTGCGTGCGGCTTGAGCAGCCACGCCCGAGTTGGCGTCCATCCGATGGCCCGTGCCGAGCCTGTTAGCGGCTTATCCAGCCAATCACGGTCGCTGTTGTCAGCTATCGCATACCGCTCCTGCCCGCCCAACGGTCGAAGCCTTCCGCGACTCGCCATTTCATCTGGACGCCACCGCAAGCTTGCGGCGAACAATTGCCGACCAAGTGCAAGTCGCCGACAAGCCGCCGCTGAGATGATGGCCTCTGGGTATCGCAGCTCGACCTCTGGATCTGAGTGTTCCATCCTCGCGATCTGGGAGTCGTCGTGGTGAAGAAACGAGATGAGTGATTGCCTTGGACGATTGCGGACAGGACGCGCCTTCCTCCCAAACATTCCCGGCCTCTCTCGCGTCCGACGCCCGGTGCTCTTCCTCTCGACCTCCAACAAGACTCCATCCACACAACGACGTCACATGTACCGGACCTTCGCATCGGAACCCGCAATGGCACACGGCGAAGCTTACATCTCCCTGCAAAACCTGACGGTGGCTGGAAAAAGGCGTTTTAAGCTAACCCGTTCCCCGCGCCAAGACACGTGGAAACCCATTGCCGACGGGAACACTCCCTCAAACCCATCATCCCCAGACCCCCCTCAGCCCCGCAGGATATTACTTTATGCGGCAAGCGGCCGCTAGCCCCATACCCCGTGGGGAACCCGGCATGGGTCTTGTTCGGACCGCGACCCGTACCGATTTCCCCAAGATTGCGAGGCCGACCCGCCCTGAGCCGCCGGAATCTGTTTCCCCTCCCGACGTCACCGACGCGAGCAGAATACCCTTCCCTACTGTCGCTCCCCATAGTCGTTGATAAGAGCGGAATACGATGTAAGGAGGAAGCCGTCGGCTAATTGCCGCACCGTTATTTTCATTCCGCTGATCCGATTCGACTCCATTCTTGGCATTGGGATATCCGACCTCCGGCTCGTCTCTGCTAGGCTCTTGTCGCGGGTAGACATGTATTTCAGGTCCTTCAGAAGCTACGAGTCTCATCGCGAAACACCTCGCACATTGCTTAGGTCCGATTGCTAAAACGTCCAAACTTGTTTCCGTTAATGTTCGAATTACTTCTCTCCTCCACTCAATACCCCATAGTACCATTCAGGGTGCCTCCACCATCCTATGATGTGAGCAAGCCAGCAGAAGACCCCACCGACATATGAAAGGAGGGAATATGGCGTAAATCCCATCGGTATTACCCTTAGGACAAATACCAACATCAAGAACAGCAGGGACTGCGAAAGCCAGTAATATAACGCACCTAGAACTCTCTTTCGAATAGCCATGAAAGTATTCCACGCATAGAACGATAACAAGATGAACCAATTGCAAAGAAGAAGTATGAAAGTGTCAAGGCCGCCAACTGGATCTCTATATGCATACACCTCGAGATAGCTGGTAAGCTTGTAAGTAACTTGTCTGGAATCGCGCTAGCTTGTAGCAAAAAACTTACCCGAGGCTGAGGATAGCAACCAAAGCCCGCGACCATCTCTTTCCTTTTGACACTATCACCAGAAACCATCGAGCTAAAGTACCGATTATAAGAGGCAAAAGTATCGTCCCGAAAGTGAGAGGAATGGAGACTATCTAAAAAGTCTTCAGGTCAAACGAGTGGTTCTCGCCGTTGGTAGTGGTGGTCTGATTGACAAATTGCCCAGTTGCATTGGTCTTCGTCCAGAAAGTTACGGTCCCGTTGTCGCGGAGCGGATTGATGTTCATGCCAAAGAATGACTGTGCAGGTGAAGAGGTGTCAGCATACGGCGAATTCGGCGGTTCTGTACTCTGGAGGTACCCACTGTAACGAATGACATTGGGATGTAGAGCCCAGCCAAGAGAGTCAATACCAATGTCCTGCGAAAACTTGCCAGCTCGAGCTGGTCCCGTATTGTCTTCTGAGCCAACTCGATGACCTTTTCGAGATCGTGTAGGTCGTTTTGCAGCCTCCCAAGGTCAAGAGAGAACTTTTCGAGAGTGGCCATGTTAGCTTGTCGGTCCGTTGTAAGTGGGTCAGGGGGAGGTATATGCAAGTTGACATATTTGAGACAGCGAGAAAGCATCTGTGAGTTGTCCTCGCAAGTGCGCATTGCGCTTCTCCGACAGTCATCTAGATGTAGGAGATGGTGCATCTTGCTTGCTGATGGATAGATCCGTCCGTATGTGGCCTTTTTGCAGCTTTGTATCAGAGGGTGTGCTTCGATTTTCCTGGGGCTGGACTATTCACTTACAGTATCTAGAAGGTTCTTCGAAACCTTTTCAACGAAAGCCGCATACTTGTTTCGAATGTGTCCCACAATCCACGCCAGTGTGGACAAAATATCTGCCGTGCGACTATGTTCGGCCTGTTTATCATACTCTATCGATTGGACAGTGATGAGGACCTTGATAGCTCCGGTTCGTTCGTCTTTGGACAATAGAATGTTTACCGTCTCGTTCTGTGGACCTTTTTCAAAGGGTCTGAAAACGTAAACGTTTAGGTCTGTGCTGAACCCTTTGACAGTTTCCTTAGTCGGGTAATTGAACGTCAACAGAGTTTGGGTGTCTGGGCCAGCTCCGACTTCGAGGGAGGTATTTCCGCGTGAAAAAGAAGGCGTCCAAACTGCTGCTTCCAAGGGTTCATTGTTGTTATCCAGTTGTTGTGTGATTCTGTCAAAATGCCCTGAGGATATTCTCCACTGAATAGCAACGCTCAGTATGATGATGGTTCTCGGGATGGAAATAGCCTGACCATTGAGGGAAATGCTTTCTTAAGGACGTCTCGGCTCTCCGCGAAAACGAGGACCAGCTCATCCGCGTCTTTGTTCGAGTCCATCTCCATCCACAACTGGTCTAGACATGAGCACCAGGAACCGTAGTCCGGCGCCGGAGATTCTGTTGTACTTTTTCGGTAGAAGCAAGCTTGAGGGAGTCTTCCTCCATGTGGCCTTTTCGCTATCTCGGAGAATTCCTTGTATAGTCCTGACTTGTTGTATGCTTTCTCGTGTGGTAGATGTTATCTTCATATCTTTCCAAAGGAGGATGCTAAATATGGTAAGATATCTTATTTTTATAAGCGAAGTGGATATGAGAGGAGCTTACGCGAGATTCGTCGCCTCTGAAGCATTGGGCCCAGACAGAGCGCCTGGCATTCCTGCCACCTCCAGCTGTCGGTCCGGAATGTTGTGGTAAGGTAAGATCCATTTTGGCCTTACACAATAAACTCAGAGCTTGCGTACTCTTTCCTCGATTGATGCCGATGGAGTTGAAATCCAAGACTTGAGCGATAGTTTCAATTTTTTAGCAATAGATGACATTTTATATTACATGCCTCGGCCGCACTCACACCAGACACTCATTCAAGGGTAGCACACAAATTAATGATCAATGCCCGTAAGATGCATTTTATGCATGTAAGACAAAACTTCGTCCGGCGCATGGCCGCCCCACGTACTCCACCAGTCGCACACCGTTCAGAACCACAAACGGACACACACACCTTCGCGACAGCTTTGCAGTCGATCGTCGTAAGCACTAATTTGCCTCTACATTGACATTACCACCGTCTTTGGCCGCGGTGGTGGCCTTTGTACGGCTGATGCCACTGAGAAAGTCTGATACGCTTACCCACCATGTGCTTTCTGGGTACGGGCGGCCTCCGAGTTCTGACAGGAGGCGCACTGAGATCTGTTCCCAAGCCTTATATCCCTGCGATGCGGCTTTTGCTCCCATCTGCGCCATTGGTCTGACCTTACAGCTACGGAAAGATGGAATGGTCCGGGCCGCGCCCACGTCAGCATATGACAGTGCGGCGAGCGGATGATATGACGCGCTGACTTGCATCTGCCAAAGCCATATATCAATTGGTTTTCTGGTGCATAACATGTTCAAGTTCGGATTGGATGCGGGGTTGTAAGCAGCCTATAAACTTCTACGCACACGTTACACTGCGTCTTCATACTCCGCTCTGTGGTTCTCGCCAGCATTCAGCTCGCTGGCTGGATGATTCGATTCGACCATAGCGCGGGAACGAAAAAGAAAGGTGCAGTCAATGGTGTGATGGGTAGGTTGCGTCGTGGGCTGGCTACGAGGTACGTCGGGTGGCATATCGCTCAATAATTTACGGGGCTGGCTCCCAGCAGATGTAAGCGGCTTACGAAGCGATTAATCAAGCGGTTTGCAGGAGGAGGCAACGACTGCCTAATCCGCCTCCGCCGATCCAGCGCTTACATCGCGATCGGAACATAGTGCTAAGAGGATAAGGGGATACGCCTTATATGTTCCTTGGCTATGAAGTGTTCATGCGTGGCTTGGGGAAAGCATAGCTGTATGATGAGCTGATGTAGCTCCGGTTTGCTGCATGTAAGCCAACCAGTGTATTGTTTGAACGACTTGGTCGATGAAAAACAAGTGATCGTACTGTATTGACCGCACTAAAATTTGCTTGGGATGATGCATGGATTGGGGTTGCTTTGATAAGTCTAGAGGCGTGAATGTTGACGTAGATGGTGCCAGCGTATCTGAGGAAGACGGAGTAGGTACGCAGTCACGGCGGAACACAGCAAATGATCGCTAGGGCTAGAAGCAAGGCAGCAGGAACATTGCTGTACCTACTACCATTGCAGCTGCGCTTATGGGTTGCGAAGGATTTCCCTCTTGCATCAGCTTTCTGATCTCATAATGATGCGTTGTGCAGATATCTTCATTGGACATGTGACGGTTTTGCTCAGCCTCTGATCTTGCCTTTCGCTTGGGCAGCAGTTAAAAAGTCACAACAGTATCGGACGTACACATATTCTAACAACACCAATCGGCTTTCGCGAGCAGAGCCATAAATAGGACAGCCGGCAAAGCAAGGCATGACTGTCTCGAAAGCCGGCGGCGAAATGCAGGACACGAGAAACAAGGTACGAGTCGGAAAGGCAACGAAGAGGTCGTTGTTGGCAGTGCGCCACAAAGACATTAGCGCGTGTGAAAGTTTCCCGCTAAGGCTAGCAAGCTTTAGTTGCGGGAGCAGTCGGATACCAACGGGAGTCAGCACGGCCCGCCGCTCTTCTGGAAAAGTTACACACAGCCAGTCCTGCGGCTTGAATTTAACTTTGATCGTGCTAAAAACAAGTTGGGGTACAAAGCAACATTAGGGCGTCCAGCAAATGACACCGCTCGGCTGTCTCATTGGCTCAGAGCGTTACCAAGAGCGGTAATCGTCAAAGCACAATGCTGCATACTTCATCTCATAGCGTTGATGAGGCAGCCTTCAGAACTTTGTACACGAGCAGATCGTCATTTCAATCCAGATCATCAGCGGAAGCAGACGGTATCACGGCTTCGGGGCTGCCAAATGCCGCTCAGAAGATGGTTCGCCTCAGTACTTGGCATGGGCATCGTCCAGGTCTCCGAGCATCCGTGAACATGATCGCTGAGGGATCTGTAGGCCTCTTGCAGACTCGAAAACCACCCGTGAAGACGTATAAAAGCGCGCAAGAGACCACTCTCACCATCACCACCATCACCACCATCAACCAGCTTCAACCGGCCCCTTCATCAAACCAAACCACACCTTTACCAAACAACCCATCACCCACCCGACCGCCCGCCCAAAATGCTCCCCACCAACACCCTCCTCCTCACCCTCGCCACCCTCGGCACCGCGCTCGCGGCATCCCCCCACGCCGCCAACAACAAACTCAGCGCCCGCGCCGCGCTGGCGCAATGGAGCAACAACCACGACAACGACGACGGCAGCACCTGGGCGTCATCGTCGTCCAGCTGCGACGCCGACAACGACTGCCCGCGCATCTGCGGGTCGGAGTTCGGGGCGGACACCTTCGCCGACGAAGGGACCAAGTGCTGCTCCGGGCAGTGCGCGTGCTCAGGGGGCTGCAGCGGGAAAGGGGGCGCCAACGAGTGCAATGCGGACAACGACTGTCCGAGGGTGTGTCAGGAGCGGTACGGGATCAACGTCGAGGAGCAGGGCGGCGAGGCGAAGTGCTGCAGCGGCGGGACGTGCGATTGTCATGGGGGTTGGTGTGGGCACTAGTGATGGGTGAGACGCGCGGCGGGGCGGGGCGGAGGTGGATCGAGGCTGCTTCTTAAACACGGGGTGGTTCGGGGCTCAGCAAATTGGTTTCGATAATAATGACAAGGGAGTCGGTGAATGGAGTTTATTATCGGATTTGTTTGTTAACGCCATCTCCTTATCCGAGCCGATGTGCGGTTGGTTTGTCCGGAGTACCTGCGGTCTTCGATACTTACTTACTAACTCCGGGTTGGCTTTTGGTGCGCTTTTCGACCGATCGTGCTCCACTATCGCCGAGCTCGAGTCAGCGAGATCTCACTCGTGCTCTTCTAGGCAACATACACACTTTTAAATCTAGACTTGGCATAGCTTTGAGGAGTTGTACAATGCTTTATCGTGCTCGTGAACAGCATTACTCGAGGCCATTCGCCCACAAACTTTACCCAGCACATTGGGAGGTGCTCGGCGGCCTTAATATATTGCCTTGGCATAAGCCACTATCTGGTTGTTTTCTAAGGATCGTACGTCAGTGCTGCTGTGCATCCCGACCATGACCACGGACAAAACGCGGAGTCCGACTCTGCGTATTTTGTCAGCAGACGGAAGTGACTTGTCAATGCTCGAACTCCGCTCGAATCCCGCAAATCCTTGAGTAAGTCTTCCACGCGTCCACGATATAAAAACCGGCACAACTTAACAGCCAGAAAAGCATCCATCCTCCACTTCCAAACACCAAAACCACCCAGAAGACCCAAGTTCTCGAAACCATGGCCGACATCACCGAGATGATGAAGAAGCTCTCCCTAACCAAAACCTACCACCAAACCGCCTACCCCGCCATCGACCCGACCAACCCAGCCAACAGCGCCGCCGGCAAAACCGTCGCCATCAGCGGCGGCCACAGCGGCATCGGCCTCGCCATCGCGACCGCCTTCTGCGCCGCCGGCGCCTCCACCGTCATCCTGCTAGCGCGGCGGCAAGCCGTCCTCGACGAAGCCGCCGCAGCGCTGCACGCCGCCCACGCCTCGACCGCCATCTGGACGTACAGCCTGGACGTGCGCGACACGTCGGCGACGGCGGCGACCTTCGCGGGCATCCGGGAGCGGCTGCGCAAAGCGCCGGGCGCGGACGCCGGCGCCGACGTCGACGTGCTGGTCGCCAACGCCGCGGTGCTGGACCAGGGCGACGTGACGCTGGACTTCGACCCGGGCGTGGTCCGCGACAGCTTCGAGACCAACGTGTTCGGCAACCTCAACCTGGCGCGCGCGTTCCTCGCGCCCGAGCTGCCCGCGGTGCCCAAGACGTCGCCGCTGCCCGGGCTGGCGTCCATCGGCGCGCCGAAGCAGACGGCGGGCGTGCGGGCGCCGGGCCGCGCGAAGGTGCTGATCGAGGTCTCGACGGTGGCGGCGTACCTCGTGCTGCCCGGGCTGTCCGTGTACGGCTCGAGCAAGCTGGCGTCGACGCGTCTCATGAGGCATCTGCAGAGCGAGGTGGATCACTTGCCCGGGAAGCCCGTGCGGGTGCATAGCATGCATCCCGGGGCGATCATGTCCCCCGGGGTGAGGGCCTTGGGGGTTACGGACGATATGATGCCTGCGGATGAGCCGGAGCTCCCGGGAAGCTTTGCCGTCTGGCTTGCGAGTCCGGCGGCGGCGTTCCTGAAGGGGAGGTTGGTCTGGGCCCATTGGGATGTGGATGAGATGATGGGAATGAAGAAACGTTTTGAGGAAGACCCCGAGCTTTGCACGGTCACGATGAAGCTTTGAGGGGAAAGGGGGCTCAAATGGTAGACGAGGCAGTGTGTTCCTTTTGTAATAGTAGCTGTTTCGAAGAAAAATTCGGATTTCCAGTATTTCCTCAGTTGACGCGGTAGTCCACCAACACGCCCATCGGCACTTTGATGGCGCGTCTCGACTCGACTAGGGATGGACAAATAAGAAGATGCATGAATGTTATCGTGCTATAGCAAGGTGTAAAATACGTGGGTTGTGGAAACCAATGTCTGGACGTGTTTGTATGGGGTTGAAACTCACGTCTACATCAGGGTATCTGCCTCAACTGCCCATGTGAGAAGAAATGCTGTGGGGTCAACGGATCGCGCCGATTGAAAGGATGGGACAAAAGCAATGAAAAGGCCTACATGGGCGTGGTGCATGTCACTGCCACAATAACGTTGTGGGTTAAGCGTCCTGCGTTGTTAGTCTCAGGGGGAACGGTAGCTTTGTAGAAGCGATTCTGCTACTGGAGCCCTAAAAGATTCCATTGACCGCCACAGCGTGCCAATGAATCGCTGGTGTGGTCGGATTCTGCAGCGTTATTCGCGGTTTCAAGTGCCCGTGCGCACAGCCAGTTTAAGCGAGCGTTTTGCAGCCAGTCGTTCTCGTCCGACGCGCAACAGCAGGCTCTCTGAGCGGAATGCAGCACAGATTAAAGCAGGATTCCGCGGTAGCTCGGTCGGTATCGTTACGTGCCAATGTCACACACAAGCCCGGCAGCTGTCTTCCTGTCAGAGTATGTCAGTCTTCACCAAGTCCCGCAGGCGTGGGACGGGATTCATGATTCGCAAAGCTTGTCCTTCCCGTCTAGACCCTTGCGGTCCCACATTTTACCGCAACAGCTAAGCCGGCCGTTGCTTGTACCGAGCCTTGACCAAGCTTGTCCGCTATAAAGACCGGGGGAACTTTTCTGTTTGATCGCCGTCCGAACGAACCCTCGGTGGATCTCTGCCACACCGCTGTCTTGGTCAATTGTCTTGCGACAACCACGTCATAGCTTCCGCGTCATCAACCTACTTTTCATCGCGACTTCAGCCAGCTGCATTCTTCGACCGAACGCCCCCTTTTCCGTTCCCGCAGCTCACCGTGTAAAAA
>LAEG01001303.1:0-11261 GCA_001455585.1 Diplodia scrobiculata
CCATAAACGCCCCTCCAAATCGCCCTCTCGCCCGCCCCCAGCCCGGCATTCATCGCCCTCAACGCCTCGATCCCCACCACGTCCGCGCACGCGTACAGCCCGGGCATGAGCGCCGCGCGCGTCTCGGGCGCGATGCGGCCGCCGTGCAGGGTGCACGTGCAAAACGACGCGATGAGCGCGGGCACGTACTGGCCCGCGTACTCGCGGGCCTTTTTGGTCTCGTCGACGAGGTCGGCCGTCGTGGCCGACGGCGTCGACGACGAGGCGGGGCGCTTGCGGTTGTGGAATCCCTTGACGGCCGAGACGGTGGGGTTGCAGAGCGTCGTGACGAGGCGGGCGAACGAGGCGGCGTGGTCGGGCGTGAGCGGCGCCGTGGCGGCGTCGAGCCAGGGCGGCGGCGGTTGTTGGTGTTGCGGGAACGACGAGAAGGTGGCCACGTCGTTGTTGCCGCGGCGCGTCTGGTGGTCGGGCGTGAAGAGGCAGCGGAGCAGGTTTTGGAGGAGCGGCATGAGGACGTGGAAGCGGCCGCCGAGGCGGGTGCGGTGGAGAGACAGGATGAGGTGTGTCGTGCCGCAGAGTCGAGTGTAGATGGCGTCGGCTTGCTCGCAGGGAAGTTCAGGGCTAGACGAAGAGGCGAGACGCGCGAGCGAGTCAATGATCCTTTCGATGGCCCATTGCGAGACGAGCCAGTGCTATGAATCGCGTGAGTAGGGGGGTTGGTTCGAGATGGGCGCCACTGCCTACCTTTTCCCGCAAAATAGTGTCTACGCAGTTGAGAGCGGCGTGGAAATCGCGAATGGCCTCGACATTGTCGAGGTAGCTACTTAGCTGTCCCAAAAACCCGTTGAGCCCTTGCATGGCGCTCTCGTCCTTGGTTGGAATGTCTGCAAATGTAAGCTAGACATCCTACGCAAAACGGCAAGGCGTCTTACCTGGCAAGGAGGATATCAAGACGTTCATGAGGACCAATGCAGGCTGCCAGTTCTGCTCATCGTCCGGGTTGAACTTCAATTGAGAAAGGAGTGACGTCCGCTTGTCAAGGCCAAGAGAGCCCAGAGCCTTCCGTGTTGCTTCGAGCAGGCTGTGACGGTCGCTGACGGAGAGATCTGAATGAAACATCAGCGATGCGTCAATAGATGACAATCGTTGCATTACTGACCGCAGCGCCAAAGATCATAAATCATAGCACTGACGCACTCGCCCTCGTCTGGGCTTGCCACGTTTGAGACAGCGGATGTCAATGACACCCACATCGAAGCCTCTGGTTGTTCAAACGTGTTTGTTTCAGCCGCGCCAAGACGTTTGCGGACACACTTGAGCAGCTTCGCTTCGATACTGCAGATGTAGCCTAAGAACGGTCAGCACTGATGGCCTGCGAGGGCTGGGCGGATTATGCTTACCATCACGCGTCATTCCCCGGATCGGAAGGTCGGACGTTGCAGCCAGAACAGCCCGGAGGAAAGCAGTCTCCTCCTCTGATATGCTGCTCATTGCTCCGGGCAGTAGCGTCTCCAAGTCACCATCGAGGGTCCTGAGGTATCTCTTCATCGTCTTGTACGTTTCTTCATCGTCCCATAGAAGATCCGACGCCTTGAGGGTCACAAGACCAGACTTGAAGCAGTTCAACTCTGCAATGTGATCCTTGAACGACGCACTGGCCTCCCTTGCAAAACGTCTCATCATCTTCCTGTAGCCTTCGAGATACTGTTGGCCTCTCGGTTGGTCTTTCACGGTGATGGCGTCCTGCAGAGTTAGACGGACGAGTTCGTCCAGTACTTTCAGCGTGTCCAGGTCGGTGAGGTGGTTGTCTTGCATGGAGCGAGCAATTGTCCATAGGAGGTCCGATTCGGTGGCCAGTTCTGACTTGGAGTTGGGCACCTCCATGAGTTTTGTCGCGAGGCTCAAGTGCCGGAAGAAGGCTTCGGTGTTCGCTCGCCTCTTGCCGGTGACAGTGCACATTTCAGTAACCCGATCAAGGACCTGCTCGCGATGTTTCCGGCCAATTGCCGCAACAGGCACGCGGAGGTATTGGATTTCCGCAAATGCGCGCAACTGTTCGCCCAGCTCCCTCGACTTTCCTAGTTTGGCCTCCGAGTCTAGAGCCTCATAAAGGACTGAAAAGAGAAGATCCCTAAGCTCGCTTGACTGCATGGTCAAGACGAGATCCGACATTGCCTCGAAGACGAGCGTGTACGATAACCCACGAGGCGCTTCGTATTGACCGGAAAATTCGCCAAACGCATGCCAGAAAAGGAGGCGAAGAAGACTTTTGAGGGACTCGAGGGGAGGGAGAGTCAAGAGACTCGGGAATTGGGTAAGCACAGCCGCAGCGTTCAGCGTGAACACCTCCAGACGGGCAGTGGCGACGTTCAGGGGGTCAGCTGTACGGCGGCGCTTGGCTCCGTCCGCAATCCGGTCCTTGATCTCTTCGTTCGAGCGAAACAGGGCGACTGCGGATTGGTTAAACAAGTCCTTTGCCGGCTCCTTGAGGTCGAGGGCACCCATGAAATCGCTGCAAAGTGTAGCGACCAAGTTGAAAGCCTCCTCACCTCGTGCACCGACTCCCATTGCCTCAGTCTTCTCCGACGCTCGAATGGCGTCTATCACATTATGCTCCTTCGCTTGCGAAAGGATTGTTACAGTGAACTCCCTCGCTTCTTGCGGTTTCTGATGAGGTCTGAGAAGGATGTGAATACGAGAAATGGCTCTCAGTGCTCTGGCAACGGTGACTGGTTCTTTTGAAACACCAGTCAATACGAGGAGAGTCTTTTGCAGCGACTGCAACACGGTGACAACCGATGCGATGGTGTCGTCCGATTGCAAGCCGCCAACGAGAGCATCCACAATGACGAGGCTTGCAGAAGCCTCGGACAAATCATCGTTTTCGGAGGATCTTTCGCAGGTCGAGATGCGGCGCCAGTGTTCGTTGAGCAAATCGAAAATTTGCTTCCCGGTGAGACTTGACTCCAGGACTTCTCTGACCGCTGAGACGATCTCCTTCTCCACCCAAACGGTCCTTTCCATGAGGGTACCCGATCGGCTCAGTTGGTCGAGCTGAGAGACCCATTTTGAAACAAATCCTATGAGGCCTCTTGCTTGTGCGTAGGTCTTCAGGAGAGGAACCACGACAGAGGTCTTGAGAAAATCCGAAGTTTTCAAGCCTGGAGCGATGCCGGGTTTGTCGTTTTGCGCGTCCGGAACATAGCTGAGCGATGAAACGACGCCACCTGTGGATGCGGCGGTGATGGCGCGGAAGATGGCGTCTGACAGAGGCGCGTCATCAGCCACAGCCGTCTGCGGTGTATCCAGGAAGATCGTCCCGTCATAAGCAATTACGCGCGAAACAAGCTGTTGGTCGAAATCTTTGGCGCCCCCACCTGGAGCAAGGATGCCTGAATAAGATCGGACGACGTTCTCGAGGACCTCGGTTTCCAGCGCCACTTTCCTCCGGGAGAGAATCTGGAGCATCTGATCGAGGATTGCTCTTCGACCGTCGTCAACCTCGGCCGGGGGCCTGCTGTCGACAGGAACTCCGACGCACTCGCACAGCGCCACGAAAACGTACTGCAGCCAAGGAGCCTCGTCGAGTCTTTTCTTGGGCGTGGAGCGCTGGGAACAGCGAATCGCGATATCCAGCAGGGAGCCGACTGTCTCAAAAAGCTTATGCCTATCCGAGTCCAAGGGGGCCAGGCTTATCCCCTCGGCGGATCCGGCCAAAGCCGCTCGTAACGGCTGGAGGAGGCGGGAAACATCAAGCGGTTCCGGCCGCGCTTGCCCTGGCTTACTCACTTGCCGACCCTCGGCTTCGGCGAAGAAGGATGCTCTGGCGGGAATGAAGACGTGTCTTGCTAGCAGAGTC
Organism: Diplodia scrobiculata; assembly: GCA_001455585.1. Classification (NCBI taxonomy): domain Eukaryota; kingdom Fungi; phylum Ascomycota; class Dothideomycetes; order Botryosphaeriales; family Botryosphaeriaceae; genus Diplodia; species Diplodia scrobiculata. The sequence continues at coordinate 3,860 of LAEG01001303.1, forward strand.
TCCAGAGATCGGCTAATCCGACTCTCGATGTCGCGACCGGTCTCGACAGCGTTCGGGTCCACAGAAGTATCAACCTCAAGCGCGATATCCGACAGCAGAACGATGGCGGGGACCAGACACTCGTGCGAGAAGCGCTCGGTGGCGTCGCTGGCGTCACTGCCCAGGTCCGCGACGCACGCGTTCCAGATCTGCAGGACGTGGGGCAACAGCGAATCGACAGAAACCCGGCCGTCAAAGGCAGCCTTCAATACAAGGTAGTGCACAGATTCGAGCCAGAGCCGGAGCAGGTGGGCAGCTTGCGCGGTGGTCGTGCGCAGGACCGACTTCAGCAGCTCGGCCACGGATTTCTCGTAGGAGGCCGCCTCGTCAAAACACGCGGCCGCAATTTCAATGGTGGCCCCGGCGACGGCCTCGAACAATACGAGGCGCTCCTGATCTTCGTGATCGGACCCGTCCGGCTCTTCCACGGGAGTGCCGTCACGCTTCCGCTTGCGCGTGGCCTTTCCATCCTTCCGCCTCTTCACAGCCGCCTCCTCTTGTAGCCTATGGTCGCGATGCGGGGCGACGAAATTCTCCTGCAGCGTCTTCTCCAGGATGGACAGGAAGCCGTGCGAGTTGAGCAGCTTGGCGGAGATGGCGGGCGGCAGGCCGAGGAGCACCTGGCGCAGCAGTTGCCAGGCGAACCAGCTGCTGCGCGCGCTGAGGCCCTCCGGCTCATCCGCCTTGAGCTTGCCCAGCAGCCAGCGCAGCACCCATTCGGTGCGCGGGCTGCCCTTGTAGAACAGCAGCGGGTCCTCGGCATCGTCCCGATGTCTCGCGCCGTCAGGCTGGCCGATTATGGCGGTGGCGTGGTCGAGTTTTTCGTCGAAGGTGGAGAAGTCTTTGTCCAGAGCAAGCAGGCGGCGCAGGGACGGGAGTTCCATGGGCTGCGGCGGCGGCATCAGCGGCTAGGGCTCGGGCTGGGGGCTTGTGCGGTCGTTCAGCGTACCTGGGCGATGGGAGCCATGTCCTACAGCGCCCTGGGGCAGGAGAGTTGCGGTGCGATGGTGGTGCACGCCGTTTCGAACAGATCAAAAGACCGTGCGCGGGCCGCGCCCACGCCAAGACTGACGAAACAGACCCACGACGTGCTGGCGAGACAACCACCACCACCACCCCGACCAACACGTCACAGCAGCCTTCATCCAGACCAGCCAGGCGCGCCAATTGGCTTTCGACCCGCGAAGACTCCGCAATGGCTGAAGAAAACATCACCCCCGCGCCGCAGGCCCCGGTCGCGCGCCCCAGCCGCCCCATGAGCGAGGCCCTGCTCAACGACAAGGTGCGTTCTCAGCCGCTGAGCATCCCGAGCCCGCCCATCCATCCCATCTGCATCCCCGGGCATGCGCGTGAGCTGGCAGCAGCTGCTGCTGCGGGCTGCCTGCGCATGCGGGCTGGCAGCCGCTCCGGCGCGCTATCCACCACTCCTTGAAGCTCCTAGCTAACCGTCTGCGACACCCAGTGGGACCGCTGCCTCTCCTCCATGCTCATCCGCTCCGGCCTCGGTCTCTCCTTCGGCATCGTCTTCTCCGTCCTGCTCTTCAAGCGCCGCGCGTGGCCCGCTTTCGTCGGTCTCGGTTTCGGTGCCGGCCGTGCCTGGGAGGAGTGCGACAACGTAAGCCATCAACCGTCCTGACCTTGTTGTGTTGACAGACCATGAGGCTGATGCTGACAAACTATATGTGCAGTCTTTCAAGAACGCCGCTGCTCCCTCGAGAGACGGCCTGCGCGTCTACAGGCAATAAGCGCTGTCACTGCCGCGGAGACACGGGCTTGCACTTGGAGAATTCTTTTCACGGCGGAGGGGTATAATCGGTTCTACGGTTTTCGAAAGCAAGTGAAGAGCTGTACAGTATTGTCGGGTTAGAGCGAATTAAAGGCATTTTCTGTACACCCGGCTCGGGACGGCAAAGTTCGGCGGCCTCTAGATCAGCGCAGGGATACTGGTGACGGCGGACGTTGGTGCGGCTCTAGCACTCAACATGGACATCTCTGTGCTAGTAGCGGCGACCTTTGGCATTATGTCAGAAGGCGTGTGGGAGGTTGCAAGGGACCGTTGAAGCTACAGTTGCAGAAGTTGCCGAGGATCCGACGGGGCAAAGGGAATGGTTGCACTCAACTGATATCGTTACCATGGTGAATCGGAGGGCTGAAAATGGCTAGCGGCATTGCTGGCGGCTTCCACCCGTGGGACAAACCTTCGAGGTATGGAGCCCAAGCATTCAGCCGGGAGTGGGCGAGTAGTACCGTGATATCAAAAGCTATGGCTGGAATGGTCACATCACCGAGCAAGCTGCACCGCGGATGCAAAAAAAATATTGAACTCCTTCGCAAGACCCGGTTGCGGTGTTTAGCCTATTTCTTGCCGACAATCCCTTAGGGTCCTATCCGCATTAGAGGCCTTTTATTTTTATTCTTCTCGTTCTCGTGAAGAGCCGCATTGTTGTCACGCCGTCACATGCAGGCAAAAGACGGAAAAACTCTTCAAATGGAGCATTCTGAGGAACGAATCGCCCGCAGGAAACACAGCTAGACAACGGAATGGAAGGTGGCGGAGTAGGCAGTATGGGCGTGGGTCAAGATACCCAGACAAGCGGTTCAGAGAACGTGCCGACAAGCCAGATGCTAAATTCCGAGGGCTTCGAAATTAGGAAACCTTCCCCATACAAATCGCTCAGGCTGCGCTATCGGCGTTTGAGTGTCGGGCGGTGATAGCGGGGTTATGGAATTGTATTTCCAGATGGCAGGGCAGCCGGCGGTCGAGGTCACGATAGTTGGGGGAAGGTTGGTTCAGCCTTACAAATGAAGACGGCCGCGACCGAGGGCGGTTTTGCGCAAGAGGGCGGCCTGAGCAGGGCTGGGCCAGCACGAGTGGGCAGCTCACTGGTCGCTTGCTGGGCGGGCGTCACGGCGCGAGCTCAAACAGCCGTCAAGTTCGGGCGCCGTTCGGATCGCCCATCACCGCTCGGGTACCCGATGACGGAGCAAGAGCAGAGGCCACCGATGAGTGAACAGCAAATGATCTGGTTTGCGCTTTGAGCGGAACTCGATTCGACGGCAGGCTAGGTTGGTGTGGCGACTGGCTCTGGGCTACGAGAGCGGTGGAACGCGGCGGCACGGCTTGCATGCGTCTCCAGGGCGGCGGACTGCGCAGCGGGCGGAAAAGGAAGCGCCGGATAAATCGACTGATTCGTGAGGGCGACGGGGTTGTCAGCGAGGCAGCCGCGCTTTGTCACGGTCGCGCAGCGGTGCGTGTTGCAGGCCAGCTCGTCGCCCCTCCGTCGCCGCCAGTGGCCGCGGGCCCCACCAGGTTGCATCACCCAAGCCCGCCGCTCCTCGACTGTTTTTCTTCCGTCACTCCCTCAAAGTCTCCGTCTCCCCTCCAACTTTCTCCTCCCTCACCACCTCTCCAGCAATCTGCCCATCATGCCTTACGGAGAGACTGATCAGCTCGCCATCAACACCATCCGGACGCTGGCCGTAAGTGCCCTCTTATCGCTACCCCGCCATAGCTCCTCAACACTCTCCCGCCCGCGACCGCCGCCCATCCCGGCCCTCCTGCGCCCGCTGTGCACCGCCAATGCTGACTCCGAGCCTCTCTCCAGGTCGATGCCACCGCGAAGGCCAACTCCGGCCACCCGGGTGCGCCCATGGGCATGGCTCCGGTCTCGCACGTCCTGTTCAACAAGTTCATGAAGTTCAACCCCAAGAACCCCAAGTGGTTGAACCGCGACAGATTCGTGCTCTCGTACGTTCTCCCCACGCTCCTGTCTCCCAATGCCTCCGCCGTCATACAGTGGGCTGCACTGTGTGGGCCCGTCGAGAGCTTAGATTGCGCGCCCCATCTTCGCGGGCTTGCTCCGGAGCCTCTGACGCAATGGCCTCGAGCTATCCTTCCGCGGCCCGCTTTGGCATTTTCTCTCGGACGAGCGAGCGCTTGAATGCTGACAACGCCAATAGCAACGGCCACGGCTGCATGCTCCAGTATGCTCTGCTCCACCTGTTCGGCTATGCCCTCAGCATCGACGACCTCAAGGCCTTCCGTGTACGTACTCTGCACGTGCTCGATTCAGTGCAATGTACTAATCCGCCGTCCAGTCGATTGACAGCATCACTCCGGGTCACCCCGAGTCTCACGACACCCCCGGCATTGAGGTTACCACTGGTCCTCTTGGCCAGGGTTTCTCCAACGCTGTTGGTCTCGCCATTGCCCAGGCTCACACCGCGGCTGTTTTCAACAAGCCCGGCTTCAACCTGGTCGACAACTACACCTACACCTTCTTCGGTGATGGCTGCGCCATGGAGGGTGTTGCCAGCGAGGCTGCCTCCACCGCCGGTCACCTCAAGCTCGGCAACCTGATTGCCATCTACGACGACAACCACATCTCCATTGGTGAGTGAATGATTCTCCACGCGCTGCTCTAGCACTTCTGACAAACCCGACAGACGGTGACACCGCGTGCGCCTTCACTGAGGACGTCACCAAGAGGTTCGAGGCCTACGGCTGGCACACCGTCTGGGTCAAGGACGGTGACCACGACCTCGAGGGCATTGAGGCTGCCATCAAGGAGGCCCAGTCCGTCAAGGACAAGCCCACCATGATCAGGCTCACCACCACCATCGGTTTCGGCTCCAAGCTGCAGGGCACTGGTGGTGTCCACGGCAACCCCCTCAAGGCCGACGACATCAAGCAGGTCAAGCAGCTCTTCGGCTTCGACCCTGAGAAGACTTTCGTCGTCCCTCAGGAGGTCTACGACCTGTACGGCAAGAAGGCTTCCGAGGGCGCCGCTCTCGAGGCCGAGTGGAACAAGCTCTTCGAGAAGTACGGCTCTGAGCACAAGGAGGCGCACGCCGACCTTGCTCGCCGTCTGACGGGAAAGCTGCCCGAGGGCTGGGAGAAGAAGCTGCCCACCTACAAGCCCACCGACTCGGCCATTGCTTCCCGCAAGCTGTCCGAGTCCGTGCTGGAGGCCATCTACGAGGCCGTCCCCGAGCTTGTGTCGGGCTCTGCTGACCTGACTGGCTCCAACAACACCCGCTGGAAGGCCGCCGTCGACTTCCAGCCCCCGGAGCTTGGCATTGGTGAGTGGTCTGGCCGCTACATGCGCTACGGTGTGCGTGAGCACGCCATGGCTGCGATCATGAATGGTATCGCTGCCTACGGTACCCTCATCCCCGCCGGTGGTACTTTCCTCAACTTCGTCTCGTACGCCGCGGGTGCCGTCCGTCTCTCTTCGCTCTCTCACCAGCGCGTCATCTACGTCGCTACCCACGACTCGATCGGTCTTGGTGAGGACGGCCCGACGCACCAGCCTATCGAGACGCTTGCCCACTTCCGTGCGCTGCCCAACATGATGGTCTGGCGCCCGGCTGACGGCAACGAGACGTCTGCCGCTTACTACATGGCGCTCACCAGCCACGAGACTCCCTCGATCCTTGCTCTCACCCGCCAGAACCTTCCCCAGCTTGAGGGCTCGACGATCGAGAAGGCCATCAAGGGTGGCTACGTCGCGTACGAGGACAAGGATGCTGCCATCACGCTCGTCTCGACGGGTTCCGAGGTCTCCCTCTGCTTGGAGGCGGTCAAGTACCTCGCGGAGAAGCACAACACCAAGGCTCGTGTCGTCTCGATGCCTTGCGTCGAGGTCTTCGACGCGCAGTCCAAGGAGTACCGTCTCAGCGTCATCCCCGACGGCATCCCTGCGCTGTCGGTCGAGGTCATGTCGACTCTCGGCTGGGAGAAGTACTCTCACGAGCAGTTCGGTCTCAACCGGTTCGGTGCCTCTGGCCCGTACAAGCAGGTGTACGAGAAGTTCGAGTTCACGCCTGCTGGCATCTCCAAGCGTGCCATCGCCACGGTTGACTTCTACAAGGACGTCAAGCCCCTCCGCTCGCCCCTCAACCGTGCTTTCACCCAGCTCATCTAAACGACATTGTTCCCATCGGTGTAAAGAGATGAGAAAAACGGAAAGAAGGATACTGAGGAGTATTAGAGTGGGAGGATGGTAAAGCCGTTGACATGTTAATCGCATAGGCAACGGACGCATGCCACCAGCGTGCGGATGGATTCTCTTGGTCACGAGTAAATGCATATAGATTGCAATAACGACTTCTGAATGACAAAAAAGACCGCTTCTTTTCGCCAATGTCGATTGTTCCGACGTGACTGAGTAGGTTCCACTACAAAGCTGATGCTCGGCAGCCCAGCGTCGTCTTCTTGTTTGATTTTCAGTGGTCCTGTGAATATGGCTGAGCTGACAAGAATAAGACGGATCGCGATATTATCCTCTGTTTTCACATGCCGAGTAGCAGATACTGCTTTCATGTCGACGATGCTATTAACCAGCGGGTGCGGCGCCACATTGAAAAGGAGATTCGGCAGGTTCAGGCGATCAACAATAACGCAACGGAAAACAATAATAAAGATGGCATCGACTTCGACTCCCGTTCGCCTATCTACGCGTCAAAGAGCAATCTGAAAGTGACGTCAGCTGCGGCGGCTCGGCTCCGGGCCGGCTAGCCAGTTACCCGGCGTCCGCGAAGGGCAAGGACGCCGCGAAGCTCTCGCGTGGTGCTGCTGCCATCTCACACGTGCGGTCAGCCGCCTAGGCGATCCTATAATTATGCCCCATCTCTGGCATCCAATCCTCATCCTCGTGTTTCTCTACTTGTCTTTCCAATCAGCGCATGCCGTCGCCTTGTCAATAGCACCGCGCAGCCCTCATCTGCTGTTTTCACCCGAGCAGCATCGTTCTTAGATCATCACTTCGTCGTGTGTAACAATGAGCTTCCTCCGCATTCCATACCCCGATGCAACGTACGAGCCGGCGTGGTTCACACGAACGGCGCGAGTCAAGTACGTGTGCACTCTGCCGGCGTATGTACAGTGCACCTCTCGACTGACAGCCCACTCTCCCACAGCTTCTGCGAGGAGGTAAACAAACACCACTTCTTCGTTGCTTACAGTCAGCTTCCGGCCGGCAGTCCCCGGAACCCCAACGGCTTACCGAAAACACAACCCCCCAGGATTATCTCGTGACCCCGTACATTGCCGAGTTCGTCAACACCATCACCAACGTCTCGTATGGTTAGGATGACCGTTTTCCTTGCGTGTCGTGTTTCCGTTCGTCTTCTACTACTGCAGAACCTTCATTTTTCCTGACCCGGGCGGGGAGTCGTTTCCCCATACATAGTGCTGTACGCATACCACGGCGTCCGCCGCCTCTTCCGCAGCAACAACCCGCACGCCGCGCTGCTCAGCCTGCCGTACCTCGGCCTCGCCGCCGTCGGCATCCTGTCCGCCGCCTTCCACGCGACGCTGACGTACGCGGGTCAAATGGGTACGTCTGTCCATCTCCTTTCC
>LAEG01001304.1:0-29113 GCA_001455585.1 Diplodia scrobiculata
CCCAAAAAAAAAAAAATTACAAAGTCTCTCAACACATATTCAATGACTGATTGTTCGTTGGCTACTGACTGAACTAATGGACCGATCATTGGGCACTGCGTTAAGCGAACACAATGAACGTGGCAACTTGATAAACAACATCACATATACGGTAATCCATTCTCAACTTGATCCACTATCAGTACACGTATCTGAAGTTCTCGTTCTCCCAGTCCGTCAGATCACCAAACGCCGTTGCATCCAGATCCTGCACCGTCACACCCTCCCCGAACTTCCGGTCCCTCCTCTTGTTCTCTCGGCTCAGCAGAGTCCTAAAGATCAAGATCAACACCACCTCGGTTAGATGGCACACAATCATGCTCCAAATGCCCAGCGGGTAGGTCGGCTGCTGCTCCGTCTTGAAGAAGAATGGACCGGCAATGTTTCCCGCGCAATAGCCCACTGTGGTTCATGTTGTCAGTACCTTGACCAAGCCAAATTTTGGGAATACGGGGACTTACAAAACAGACATGCGTTCGTGACGACCTTCTTGGTATGGCCGGCGGTGTTGCCGATGGTGAGGGACAAGATGAGGACAAAAGCGGCGTTGTAGGGGCCGGTGAGGTAGTAGCACCACAGACGGCCCACATGGTGCTCCTGGGGCACGAAGCGCAGGCCGAACGTGCCCGCAATATTGGGGATCAAGTACGCGATGATGAACCAGCAGCGCGTGTTCTTCTTCAGCTTGACGGCGCAGTAGTCGTTCAGGTAGACGCAGGACAAGATGCTCAGCGCAATCAGAAACCCGTACGGCATCTGCAGCAGCGTCGTCACCAGCGTCGAGTAGCCGAAGCCTTTGATGATGATGGTGCCAAAGTTGGAGATGCCGCCGTTGGGGGTGTTGGCGATGAGGCCGATGGTGAAGAGGATGTAGGTCTTGGGGTCCTTGAAGGCTTCGGCGACTTGGTACGCTTTGAAGTGCTTGTTCTCGACGCCCGTCTGGTTTTCGCGCAGGCGCTCGACGGCGAGGCGCTTTTCGCGCTGGTTGAGCATGGGCGCGGTGACGGGGCTGTCGGGCAGCATGATGAACATGACGATGCCCCAGGTACAGCAGAGGGCTGTCGGAGGATTAGCGATGGACTGAAAACCGGACAAATGGTCGATGGCTTGCCTCCGATGATTAGAAACTCATACTTCCAGGATGGAAGGGCGCCTTTGATCTGTCCTATGCCGTATCCGAGGAGGCCACCCAGTGCAATACCGAAACCATTTGCGGTGTACCACAGGCCAATGCGGACGGGTTGTTGACGGCGAGTGTACCACATGCTTGTTATCAGCATGAATGCCGGGTCGGCACAGGCTTCGGCAGCCCCTGAAAGAGCGCGGAGAGCTGCCAAAGTTCCAAAGTTCTATACAAAATCAGCGCCAAGTAGTCGGACAGACAGTAAGTGTCTTACACTGGCGCCCGCCTGTGCCATTAAGAGCACGCCCCAGAGGAAGATGTTGAAACCAAGGTACTTTCCGACCGGAAAGCGCTGCAGCATGAAGTTTGTTGGAAAAGCCCAGGCCAGGAAACCGAAGTAGAAGATGCCTATACAAAACGGTCAACAATGACCCCAAGTCGTTTGGATCGGCAGGCAGGGCGTACTGGAAAGCCAATTGTACTGCGTCCCAACCAGATTCAAATCGTCGCGGATGCCGAAGATGGCGGCGTAGGAGAGGGTGGTCTTGTCTATGTAGAAGAAGGCGTAGCAGACAGCCAGGTACGGCAGGATCATGTAATCGATCTTGCGCACCAGCCGCTTTTCCTCGTCAGGGTCGTGTGGTTCGTGTATCTCGGCCGGCTCGCGGAACAGCGCGGCGGCTGTGTCGCCGTCACCACGCGAAAAGTTCCATTTGCTCGCAGTAGCTGTGGAGGTGGGAGAAATGACTTCTTCATGTGTAAAGCCGTCTTTGGTGTTGTCGCTGTTGCTGGCCGGGTTGGATGTGTCAATGGGAGATGGTGTCGCCGGACGTGCTGCGCTCTTGAGGAAGCGCATTGTGAGTGGCGTTGAAACTTGGAATGATGTTGAGGATTTCCAAGCCCGGAATGTGGGAAGCGCAAACGACAAGCTTCATCAAGCGGGGGCGAAGGCGCCTCGGCAAGTGTGGTGGCGAGTCAAGCTGAAGCCTTGGTATGGCAAGAGGAGGGCAAAAGCAAAGCAATAGCAGCGGAAGTCGTCTCCTTAAGGAGGTGGAGTCCTACATTACCGGGGGGGAAGCCGGGGGTTGCGTCAAGTGGATCAGCTGCTGAAGCCGGGACCGGGGCAGCATTGTTTCGGCAAGCCGAGCGTGATGACGGGCGGAAAAAAGTGGTGTTCGGTGGATGCGTTCCCGCTTTGACTGGGCGAGTCCCCCACACGCTTGATGCGGGGAAGGGTGGGATGGCGGCGGGGAATGCTGGGGATCGGGCCTTTGATTGGCCTGTTCAGTCGCCGAGGGAAAGAAAGGGCTGGCTTGATCGGCCCATTTCCGAGCCTACCGAAAAACAAGCCGCATGAAGTAGTCCTTTCGCAGGATTGATTCGTCCAAGCTATCTTTGGCAATATATGTATCAAGACAGTTCAAATGTGGCCATGTTCGGGTCTGCAGTCTTTCTATGCGAACCATACGACTAGTCCTTAAGATAGCCGAGACCCCTCTAAGGGACTATTGATTGTTTGGGACCAGGATCCCTGAGGCCACAGTTCTGCCTTAGGCATCGACATGGCCGGCGAGGTTCGGCCCGATTGTGCGATGATCGCTTAGGTAGGTAGGTAGACGTTTCTTTTGCGGACTTGAGACGCAACAAAAGCCGCGCTTCAGTGTTGATGAACCCCATTTATCCTTCGCGCGCTGCAGCACCCACCTACCAATTCCTTCCTTGGTTTAAGTCTGCTCAGACTGATACCCTATCCATATCATGAACATGAATCGCCCAACGCGCACTCTTAGCCAGCTGCCCACGGAGATCCTCGCTTTAATTCTCCAAAACGTCCAACGCCCAATAGACCTCCGCTCGTGCTGCCTTGTGTCGCGGCGCTTCAACAATGTCTCGGAGCGAGAGCTCTACAAGGTCGTGAAGATCGACCGCCTTCCTAGAGCCAGACGATTCGCCTTGGCCTTGCGACGACGACCTGAGCGCCGTGCTTTACTGCGCAAGGTCATCATAATTTCGTCAATATTCCCCACTGAAAGTGGTGAAGATAGCTACTGGACGTCAATGATGATATGTCCAACCATGGGCACCTGTCCCAACCTGGAGGAACTCAACCTTGCCTCGCACTACTGCCACGAGGAATCCCTCCCCGCTGTAGACATGTCCATCTCGGATGAGGTCCAGTACCACATGTATGACTTATTCGACATGCTCCGACAAGCGAGTCTGCACACTCCACCACCCGAGCGTGTGCTCACCAAACTGACCACCCTGCGCCTGCACTTCAAGCCTATTGGGGTCCTGAACCACAGATGGGAACCCGGCCCGGGGCTGTTGCACGTCTTCCTGAGTCCCACCCTCCGCGACATATCCCTTCATAGGTGCTCCCTCGAAAACGTGTCCACAAGCTTGGATGATATCCAGTGTGCAGCCTTCAAGAAATCAACCCCACTGGAGACGCTCCGCCTGCAGGATTCGTGGATCTCGGTCGATGTTCTGCGACGGATCCTGGCACTCCCTTGCCGACTCAAAACTTTCCTCCTCGACGATGAGTGTCGGATGGGCCCAACCATCTTCTCGAGTGTGGACGACTGGACAGAGATGCTATCTCAGCAGAAAGACTCCCTCGAGGAGATTAGCATCCTCAGCATTGGTAATTGGAACCATTTCAATGGTCCCTTGGACCTTCGGGGCATGGCGAGACTGCGGCTGTTGGCAGGATGGATGTTCAATGCTGACGAGAACAAAATCAAGCGGTTGCTGCATGTGAAGACGATGCGACCAACCCATTACGAGGCCATGCTTGAGAGAACACGGCCCGAGTGGTTGTTTTGGATTTCGGACGACGATGTCGTCGCAGCTGAAGAAGGTCATTTGGGATGCTCTCACCACGACGACTTCTACTCGGACGTGGATTATATGGACATGGATGATTACGACGAAAACGGTGCTTGGATTTTCGAGATATGATCAAGTCTATGCGACAGGTGACGTGGCAAAACGATGGTAGTCAGCCGTTCATTTGGAACTATCGTATGTTTTTTTTTTTTTGAAGGGGTTTTTTATTTTCAAATTTTTTCTTAGGTTTTCGAGTTTTCTCGTCGCCAGTTTGTCTATCCATCTCTCAATCTAGCAATCCATCCATCTCGCAATCCCGCAACTTCTCATCATTTCAGCTCTCGGCCATCCCACCGGTTCAGTGGTCCATGTGTCTCTCTCACGCCCCTTAGCGGAGCTTGTTGGACAGGGTGGCAATACGCGGGCCGGCATAGCTACCCTGCATTGCCTGGACCTCTGCAGCAGTTAAGACCCTCTCTCCGTTCCTCGCCTGCTCGAGCCTCTTCTGCTGGTCTTCCCAACGCTCGCGCTCCCTCAGCTGCGCCAATGCTCTGCGCTCCTTGCGCTCTTCCGACTTGGCACGTTCCTTCAACTTTCTCATCGCCTCCTGCTCTACGGACCACTTCATGATGGCGACCTCACGCGGACCGCCGGTCACGTAGCGGTTGATCGCATCAGTCTCAGACCACATGACCTCGTCCGTCAACTCGGCGTACACAGCGGAACCGACAACGTGGCGGAGGAGAACCGCCTCGGTGCCGTTGACACCACCGAACGCCTCGACGGCGTAGGCAAACTCCTCAAGTGTAACCCTGCCAGCGGCACGCACCGCATCCATCGCGGCGACCCTCCAGACGTGCTCGATGAAGCGAGCGACGCCCAGCTTCTTGACCGCGGCCAGGCACTTGAGGTGCCGGATGACATCCGGAGTCGGGTACGGGGCCGGAAGGGCGTTCATGTTGCGCTCGCGGAGAGCCGAGTCCAGGGCCTTGACGAGGTACTGGACAGCACCGGCGTAGAGGTCGGCGACGGTGCCGAGGTTGTAGACGCTCTCGTTCGAGCCCGGACGGCGGGCCGAATCTGCAAAGTGGTTGCGGGCTGAAGGGCAGAACGCCAGGAACATCGCCCTGGGCACGCCGGTGACCGACATGGGCTTGGATGACTCCTGGTCGATCCAGGCGATGGTGATCTTGGCAGTGTTGTCGACAAGGGCCTTCTTGTCGCCAAAGAGCATGGTGGCATGGGGGGAAGTCGACTTGTAAGTACCGGTGACGGTGGTGCCCGCACCAGCGGAGGTGATGCGGGAGTTGCTCATCGACATCTTGGTCGAGGTTGATTTGGGTGACTGCGGGCTTATGCTTTAGCAGATGGAAAACTGGGATGGGTATCAGTGACTTACCGAAACCGAATCGAAGGTTAGATCGAGTGAGGGGCTCAAGGTTTAAGCCGGTTGGGAGTTGCTCAACTTGAGTTTGTAAAGCGTGGTGTAGAGTAGAGGAGAGGGAGGGAAGGTTTGGGGGGTTTATGTAGGTAGAGAATTAAGGTTGTTCAGGAACACCAGTGAATGGAAGCCCGCAATGGCCACTGGTGTTTACGAACAACCTTAGGCTTAAGGTGACGATTGTGACTAGGCCTGTTTGGGTAATGCCAGTAACACATCTACTCGTAAACACTCCCATCTGGTAGTCCTTTCAACCCGTCACTTTATGTCATCCCGCTCATCCAGTCAACCATCTGTTTGCCCGTCACAACTCCTTAAAGAAGGTAGCGTAGAGTATAGGGAGGCGGGATGGCGGAAGATTTGGAGGGTCTAAGCAGGCGGAGAGTAAAGTGCCCAATGACGTAAGATATATAGCGAATCCCCTGTCCACCGGTCCATCAGCCATAAGTCACCAATTAACAACAATCAATCGATCTACTTACAGTCCGTGAGTTTGAAGTTATATTTTTTTTTGGTGAGTTCTTTGTTATAAACCTGCCTACTGGGATCTTGAGATAGCTTCCAGAAATCCCATCCCTTCACGTTCATGTAAGTTCACACGTATATGGTAAAAGCAGAATCGCCAAAGACAACCAGGAATTTCGCCAATACCAGATCCGCCAGTCAACCAGCCCTACAGCCGGTCTGAACAATCAGCCCATGAGTCAAATCGCATAACCTCTTAACGAAATTTGCTCGACACCTTCGCAAAGCGCGGGCAGGCGTCACGAGTTCCCATCGACCTGACATCCTGGTCGGTGAGGGCTCTCTCACCATTTCTCGCCTGCTCCAACTGAGCGCGCCTCTTCTGTTGAGCGGCCTCCCTCGCCTGCTTGCGCTCATGGTACTCATGGCGCTTCCTCTCCAGCTCGGCCCTCTGCTCTTCCATGGCCTGCCTGTCCATCAACTTCTTCTCGACCGTCCGCTCGGCATTCTTCTTCATGACCGCCAAGGCCGGCTGGCTCCCATACGCGAACTTGTTGATCGCAAGCGTGTCCGGTGACTCCACCTCATCCGTAAGCTCGGCATATACAACGCTGTGGATCAGGTGCTTGAGAAGCATCGGCTCGCCGCCAAGCCCACAGTTGAACGCGTTGTAGAAGAAAATGAACTGCTCCGCCGTGACGCGGCCGGCGGCGCGGACCGCATCCATTGTCGCACCGCGCCAGGCGTGTAGCACGCAATGCGTAATGCCCATCTTCTTGAGGGCCGCCAGGCATTGGATGTGACGGAGGACGTTGGCCGGCTCGTGGTAGGCCGGAGGCATGGCGTCGGAGGTGTCGCAAGATTTGACGAGGGCGGCGATGACATAGCGGCCGGCGCCGGGGAGGAGGTGAGACACGCGGCCGAGGTCGTACTTGCTCTGAGCGGTCGAATTGTTGCCACGAGTCAAGGACCGAGTCGCCGCAGGGCAGTAGGCCAAGAACAAGGCCAGCGGAATGTCCGTGATCTGGTGAACGTTGGCTGTCTTTTCGTCGACCCAGCTGATGGTCATTTTTCGGTTCGTTTGGGTGAGAGCTTTCCTCTCCAAGAAGGAGACGTCCGCGAGGGGTGAGGCCATGTTGTTGTGACCTCCAGCTGTGTTGGTTGTCGAAGACATCTTGGTGCGGATGTCTGCGTTGGGTCGAACTACTGCGGCTTTGTGTCAGCAGGTGGAGGATTGGCCAACCAAGATTGGGTGGACGATAGAGTGGGCAGAAAGGTCAGATACTTACCGAAGTTGATTACGAGGCTTGGATTAAGAAGTGTTTGAGCTAAGCGATGGTGACGAAACTCGGGTGGAGAAGGGTGGTCTAAAGCCGGACGGTGCAAGGTGATGTAGAGTAGAGGAAGGAAGCTGGCGGAAGATTCTGAGAGGGTGTATTTGTACATCGGCGGAGAATAGTGAGTACCCAATTGATCCCCAGTGGGAAGCGAGTGGCCTAACCACCAGTCCACTACTTATCAGTCACCAGTCAGCTGTCATAAGTCACCAGCTAATCAACTTACAAGTCCATGAGTTTTGAGTTTTCAATTTTTTTTGTGGTTTTCTGACTTTCCGGTTAACAAGTCAATCTCAATCTGAGAACTCCTTTATCTGCCAATCTGTCTATCCGTTTCCCTGCACTCTATTACAGCCCAAACATGCACCAGATGGTCCATCAGCGAAGCTTGTGCGAGACAGTTGCCGTGCAAGGGCCGGCATGCTTGCTCATCTCATCAATCTCCGCCTCCGACAAGGCCCTCTCCCCGTCGCGAGCCTTCTGCTTGGCGGCCTCCCTCTTCTGCTGGGCCGCTTCCTTCTTTGCCTTCCTGTCGAGGTAGTCGAGCCGGGATTTCTGCTCAGCGGCTTTCTCGGCAGCCCTCTTCTCTTCCATCACCTTCCTGGCCGTGAGCTTCCTGTGAACTTCAACTTCAGCCTCCCTCTTCATGACGGCCAAGTCCCTATTGCTGGTGACGACCTTGTTGATGTGCAAGGTATCGGGAGACTCCTCCTTATCGGTGAGTTCCGTGAAGACAACAACGTGGACGATGTGGCGCAGCAGCATGGGCTCGTGGCACTTGTCGCTGCCGAAGGCGTGCAGAAAGTAATCGAAGTCGTCGCCGGTAACCTTGCCGGCGGCACGCACGGCATCCATGGCAGCGCCGCGGTACACGTACTGGACACAGCGGACCAGTCCAAGTTTCTTCGCCGCAGCCAGACACTTCAGATGACGAAGGACGTCCGTAGCATCCGTGAACGCGGCCGGAAGAAGCGCGTTGGGACCGTCGCGCGCACGGCAGGTCGCCATCAAGGCGTTGACGATGTAGTTGACCGCGCCCAAAGAAAGGCCGGAAATCGTACCAAGGTTGTACATGTTGCCGTGTTTGGGGGTGGTCGCGAAGTACTGCTTGGCGGAAGGGCTGAAGGCCAGTAACATGGCCTTCGGAACGTTGAAGAACGTCATGGGCTCGGGCGTCTTCTCATCGATCCACTTGATTGTGATCATTGCGTTTGTGTTGACAAGGGCCAGCTTCTGGCTGTAGGGCATATCCGCAACTGGGGAGGACGAGTTGGTGATCGAAGCCATTGTGAGTGACTTTACTGCGTAACTGCGCTTGTCCTTTTTGTAAGCAGGTGGAGGATGAAGACCAAAACCTGCAGGTACTTACCGGAGCTGAAAAGGTAGCTTGAGTTAAGAGAGTTGATTTTTTTTAAAGCAAGCTTGACGGAGCTCGGATGGAGGCTGTCCTTGACTTTGCAGAGTGAACGAAGTGAAGGGGGTTGTAGAGGAGAGGCAGGGAAGACTTTGGAGGGGTTTAAGTAGGCAGAAGATCTTAGTAGTCGAGTGACTGTCGCAGGCCTCGCTCCACGGTGTTTGTGAACAACCCTGTGATGCCTGACTCATGTGTTAACTCGGTTAGCCTCCAGTGGTGATACCGTACTGGTAAAACTCACCCGTTGGGAGCGTAGAGTCTAATCCTTCCAATATCGGTCAAGATTCCAGTGGGGGAGAGCTGTAAAAACCTGTTTCCAAACCCCATCGAGAGGGAAGGTCTCATCTTTGGTAACTTGCCATATCTTGGCGATTTAATAAAGAAGAGGAGGTCTGGAGAAGCAACCATATACGTACGTGTAGGGAATATACTTATGTATAGCAGGACAGGGACAATTCGAATGGGCGGAAGTTTTGCTTTTTGTTTTGGCCACGAGAGATCCGAATACTGCTTGATACCTGATCGTTTGGCATACCAAATATATTTCCACAAACATCTTTGACTGTTAGCCAACCTGAAAGAGGTGCTGATTAGATCTGGCGCTGGCCAGGCTCATTTAAGGAATATATGGCTTCCCTCAGGGCGATCACAACCATTAACATATACAGCAAGCTGTTTATCTGGACCGTCCACCGCAAACATTTGCTATTCCAAGCGACGAGTGACCAGGGTAAATCAGTCTTGCAGCCGCTTCGCGTGGGGCGGTGAGTACCAACAAACTCAAAGATAAG
Source organism: Diplodia scrobiculata (assembly GCA_001455585.1). Classification (NCBI taxonomy): domain Eukaryota; kingdom Fungi; phylum Ascomycota; class Dothideomycetes; order Botryosphaeriales; family Botryosphaeriaceae; genus Diplodia; species Diplodia scrobiculata. Next base: position 9,443 of record LAEG01001304.1, read on the forward strand.
ACAGAACAAAGGACCTACAAGACAATCGCAACATGTGCTTGACGGACCTTTACGTGTGGGAACAGTGGTGATGATCACTTGCTGGAGCGATGTTCATTCACAGTAGTAAATATGCTGATGCGTACACAGAGATCGGGAAAACACAACGTGACCCCGCAATTGTCGATTGGCTGAAGTCCGCGGGTTGTCGGATAATTTGGGGCAGAGTGGCAGTGTGTAGCCAGACTGACAACATCAAGACCGCTGCATTGCGGTAGAAACACATGCGTCGGCGATGTGAGGAAACAGCTATGCCGCGACCGCCTTGCCCATTCTGCAAAACGCATTTGGCGAAATGGTCCGGTGCACTGGATAGCCGCGATCAGAGGAGCAAAGAAACCAAAGTCCATCACAAACCTCCTCGCATTCTTTCCATTCGACACAGCACGCGTATTCAATCTTCCACAACATCTCGAGATTGTGATGATGATTCTTCTTCTTCGCCGGACTATCATCTACAGCGTCCAGTAGTAGACCCGGTCTAAACCATAGCCCCCAGCCTTTTCCGAGAAAACCATCATGTTCCCCAATCTCTCATGCCTCTCCTGACCCCAAGCAACAAAATTCATCTGGTCGGTCGGTGGTATATCGCTTTCCGCGGGCGAGCCGTTTAGAGCTTGCTGATGAAGAGACGGGCGCACATGCGGCGGACGTCCTGGGGCAGGAAGTACTTGGAGAGGAAGTAGACGAAGGTGGGGATGATGGCGAAGGCGAAGGTCGTCTCGTTGACCCAGTAGAAGGGGACGAGCTGGGGCATGCCAGCGTAGAGCATCGTCTGCTGTAGGTTTCCCGAAATCTCCGCGTTAGCGAATCCATCCCAACAATCCGAACCGTTTCCCATCAATCGCCCGTCCTCCCATCAGCGCAATTTTTCTGGCTCCACCATTGCTTCGGTGCGATCCAATGTTGCGTGCGCGTGGGTGCGTCGCGCGCGTTCTCTCGGGCGCCTCCGGGTGGGCGGGGTGCGAGGGTTCTGCGTACCATCTTGGCGCCGGCCTTCTCGGCGGCGGAGAACTTCTGGCCGTTGTAGGAGGGCGTGAAGGGGGCGACCTTGGCGGCGGTGCGCACGCTCATGGGAGCGGCGAAGGCCTGGCGCTCAACGGCGCGGGCGAGGGGACGGATGAGGCGAGCGGAAGACATCGTTGGCCCTGTGAACAACTGCGTCAGAGGGGATCGATCGTTTGACTGCGTGGACGAAGGCGGTGGAGGCGGGCGGAGTCGCGAAATATGCGTCCAGGGCGTGTCAGGCGGGTGCACACGTACGATTGAGTCGAATTGGGTCGAGACCGGCGATGGGAGTTGGATGGAGTTTCGGGTTTGCGCCTGTCTGCGCTTTCGGAAGTCGTCGTTCTGAGCTTCGAGCCCGGCCCGTCACGTGAAAGCGCTAAGCCCGATCGGTAATGGTGATTCGTGGGAACCTTCCTCTCCGCCGACGCTCCACAATCCGCAACACTGCATCTTAGAGACGAACAAGAACAATCCCCTCAGCTTGAATCTTGATGTCAGCCGCAACTGGCGTGTCGCTCCCAGGCTAAACTACATCTTCATGCTCATGGCATTTACATAGGGGCCTTCGTTTCCTTTTGTCCGAACGGTAGAATAATTCAATTTTGCTTATAGCTATGACTTCCTTTCCATCTGACTTTCCAATGTTGCTTTCTGTTATGAAGTGAGCATCGCATAGAGTATTGGATTGCGTCAACAAAGGTCCAAGGATGCCAGGCGCTTCGACGCTTCTGTGCCCTGTCGGGTAACATGACGGCGTATGACAACGAACGTTTGAACGATCGTGAAGAAGAAAATCAAAGGACGAGATATCTGCGGGATTGACGCGTCCTCTGTGTCCTAGCGGGCCCATTTTCTCTAGGAATCGAGATACTGGGCGTGTTGCGAGTGCATGATTTGCGAGTCATGGAGCATCTGACCCTCGATATCGGCCAAGGGTTCTGAAGCACTGAAAGACACAGCCACCGCTCCACCTATGTGCTTCGACCGAGAAGGAGACAGCAGAGAACTATCTTTCTATCTGTGGGGCAAGAGACTCATGCCCGTAAATTTCAATGGGTCCAATGGCCATGGTCGAAGGATCCTTGTGATCGTCGGGCAAAAACCGGACGGAGTCGGGTACGGCCGGTTTTCCCAAACAGGCAATTTTGTTGGCGAACCATCTCGGTAGCAACACGCAATTATGGCCAGCCACCAATAAATCAAAGCCTTGTATGCTCTAGCGATGAGTGTCACTCAGTCTAGGTCTACCGTCATAAAAATTCGTCAGTCCTGCACGCTGGATCCGATCTTCATGCATTACTCTCGTTCAACTCGCCTCTAGCAATCAAGCCCTCGAGCCAAGTCTTGAACTCCGCCCTCATCTCAATGGGAATGCAGTGGCCTTGGCCGTCGATGAGGTGTTTCTCTACCTCTCCCTTCTGCTGCTCGCCAATGCCCTCTAGCCCCTCTATCAGCACCTTTGCGTGAGGGAAGGTGATCATGCGGTCTTCAGTGCCGTGCACGACCATTATCCGCTCGCGTCCTACCTTGTCCGCGATCTCACGCAACTGCTCCGGGCTTTTGTAGTGCCAGCCGGCGGCAATGGCTTGCGCCATGAATCCAGTGCGGTTGAAGTGAGCAGGATCCTTGCGCTTACTAATTTCACCAGCCGCAAAACGGTCGCAGTTTGTTGGGAAAGGCTGCTTGGTGTACTCGTGGTCGTCTGGCGATTCCAGCCATTTGGTGGTGAAAAGATTGTGCTTGATGTGCGCGAGCTGGTTGTCAATGCTGCGGGGGATGAACAGGTTGATGCGATTCCGGATATTCTCAACGAAACCGACGGTATTGAAGAGCCCTGACGCGGTCGATACCAGGGACAACGTCGCAACGCGCTCGGGGACGAGAAACGCCTGCGGCTTGTCGGTAAGCGCCGACAAATAAATTGGATGCGGGATTAAGGCGGACTTACCACTTCTTGCGCGATCATGCCGCCCATGCTGATCCCAACGACGTGGAGCTGGCGCTTCTCAGTCCAACCGATATGATCAAGGACCTCTAGCACGTCACGAGCCATTTCGGAGGACGAATAGCGCATCATGGGCTTGTCAGACTCGCCTACGCCGCGATTGTCGATGATCAGCGAGGAATACTTGTCGGGCTGAGTGTGCGAGAAGTCCTTGGTCTGTCTCTGCCACGCCGTCTTAAAGCCGCCCAGGCCCATGATCCACTGCATTGATGAAAATCAGCCATCATGTTCCAAGGCGACGTAAGCTGTTTTTGACGTTGAGATTGGGTTGTCAGAGAACAAGCTTGTCTGCAACACAGGATCGGGCGCTACGGCACTCCCCGTGTATCAGGCTTCCTCTTGTGGATCGACCCCGGAACCGCACGGGATTCGTGAGAAGCGTTGCCCGGCAGAAGGCGTGGAGCAGGCTCCATGCTTGCGCTATGCCCGATGCAAAACATGACAACTTGGCGCGAACAGGCCTTCATACTTGAAATGTAGGACGATGGAAACAAGGAAATGAGCCGGGCGTACTCACCACAATGTGGATGGGGCCATGGCCGTGGACCTCATACGCAATATCGAGCGGGCCGCCGCGGTTGGCAGCGACGGCGACCTTGCCCTTCTGCGCCGGCTCGAGGCGCCAAGTGACGTACGGAAATTCGGGATGAGCCTCGACCTCCGCTGCAGTCAGCGGGCGAGGCGGGGATGATGCAGTAGACCTTCCGTGGTGCAGGGTTAGCCCCGGAATTAATAGCGGGAGCGGCATTGAGGTGCAAACCATACATGGCGTTTCGCTGGTGCCTGACGCACGCTTGCAGCAATTGTAGCGAGTCGCAGGATAAGAGTAGTGTCACGGAGGTGGCTCAGCGCTCAGAGAACAGGCGCTTGGTGGCGACGCCGTCACTCTCGGGAAGTGGGACGCGCGGGAGCCGAGCAGAGCCGGAGGCCGTCAATAATGTCCTGTGGCAGGTCAAGGGCAGAGGCTGAGGTGCGACGGCGCCCGCACAAGCAGCGGCGGGCTCTTAAGACTGCCGGCCATGCCGTAGCGGCCGGGGCTGCGCGTGTGAGCGCGTGAGCAGGCGCGCACTAGCAACGCCACAGGCTGCGGAAAGGTGGGGACAAGCTCGCTGACTAATGGGCGGATCCCACCCCGGGTTGGCGGGCGCCCTGGAGCGCGATCCTGCCCGCGCGCTTCTCGAACTTCTGCAACATCCGCTCTCCTCCCAGGGCCAGAGGCCCAAAAACGCTCGCCTCTTCCCGTCGGCCGTGCTCCGCCGCTGCCATGTCCGCGCCTTCTTACACCTGCGACAGACCCGCGCACCGTGAATCGACAAGCCTGTGACTGCGTTTCAGCTGGCAGTACGTCACACGCTGATTACATACCCAAACTCCGCGTCTCCCCCACGCCGTCAGCGTCCGTCTGTCCACCACCAACTTCGCGCGCCTGAGGCCCACGGCCGCCCGAGCTCCACGCCGACTGAGAGTCAACTGCCCATTCGCCCACCATGGATAACTCTTCACACAATTTCCTTCCGCAGGCTCCCGCACTGGTCAACCCGCCGCCCCAGATCTTCGGCAGCTACAGCGCCGACGGCTCGCCCATCCAGCCGCAGCTGCCCGCAAACATGTTTGATGATGCCATGATGATGGGCTCGCAGGACGGCGGCGAAGAGGGTCAAGGGGACCCGAAGAGGAGGCGCATTGCAAGGGTACGCCGCGCGAGAGGACGCGCTGCTCCATGCTCTCCATGCTAATGCTGCCTGCGTAGGCTTGTGACATGTGTCGCAAGAAGAAGATCAAGTGCGATGGCAAGATGCCCTCCTGCACGCACTGTACAAACTACAAAACTGAATGCGTCTTCACCCAAGTCGAGAAGAAGCGCCAGCCACCCAAGGGGTGAGTGAGCCTGAACCCGCCTCGCTGCCTGACGCTGCTGACATGCAAGTTTAGCGCCAAGTACATCGAAGGACTTGAGAATCGCCTTGGACGCATGGAGAGCCTGCTTCGGCTGTCTGGGCTCCTTTCGGAAGATGACGATGGCAGGACAGACCTAGGCACGCTAGAAAAGCGTTTGTCGGAAAAGCGCGCGACGGGTGCGAACACTGGCACAACTTCCTCGCGCGCATCGCATGACGGTGGTTCCACGCAGCAGCGTGATGACGGCTCGCCTTCGCAGAGGGGGACTCCAGCGCAGGCTGCAGAGCCACCGAGCCCCCGCAGCCCCGTCACATCTCCGGCACCTTCCCGTACCAACCGGAATCCTACACAGGAACCTCATCCTCCTCCTCCTCCTCCTCCTAGGAACGAAGAGGAAGTGGAATCGTTGTCGGACATGATGTGCTCACTTGTGACGAACAATTGTGGCGAGACAAGATACATTGGTCAGTAAATCTTCGCGTGATGTCGGCACGTAGGATCTAACCAATATCCAGGATCGTCATCTGGTTTCTCCATTTTCTCCCCTAAAGGTATCCAGTGGGTCAACGACAAGACTGGCGACACCTCCTTCCAGGATATGATCACCAACGCAGCTGTCGATGACAACAAGTGGATACATTGGAAACCTGACATCTTCCGTGACATCTTCTCACGCCGCGTGTTCAAGCCTCTGCCGCCTAAGGATGAAGCACTTTCACTCCTGAGGGACTACTTTGCCAACTTCAACTGCATGTTCCCGCTTTTTCATGAGCCCACTTTCATGCACCTCGTTGACAAGCACTATTCAGAGGACCCGTACGAAGGCTCGGGCTGGTGGGCGAGTTTGAATGTGGTGTTGGCCATTGCCCACAGGCTCCGCGTCATGAGTAACCTGGTACCACAGGAAGAAGACCAGAAGGCTTGGGGATACCTCAAGAACGCTCTTGCTGTGCAGACAGAACTGACCATCCGTAACACCGACCTCCTGAGTGTCCAAGCTCTCCTTGGAATGGTACGTGCAATCTCGATACAACCTAATCGACAACACTAATCAAGAATAGGCTCTTTTCCTTCAAGGCACTCCGAATCCTCAGCCGTCATTCTTCCTGGTCGCTGCCGCTATTAGGCTGTCGCACAGTATTGGTCTTCACAAGCGCGGCTCTGGATTCAATCTAAATCCTGCCGAGATCGAGCAACGGAAACGCGTCTTCTGGATCGCCTATATGCTAGACCGAGAGTGAGTAGATATGACGTAACCCCCATCTCCACAGTACGAATCTAACGTGTGGAAGCATCTGCCTGCGGTCCGGGCGTCCGCCCATCCAGGACGATGACGATATGAACGTCGAGCTGCCAAGCGAAAATCCTCCCGACAACATCGGCAATATCCCCCTTGCTGATGGTAAAAAGAAGGTCAACCTATTCCGGCTCATGTGCACTTTCGCTGTCATTGAGAGCAAGGTGTATAAAAGCCTGTATTCGGTCAAAGCTTCAAAGCAGTCCGACGGTGAACTGCTCAACACGATAGGCGAATTGGACAGGGAGCTGGAGGAGTGGAAAGATGGCATTCCGATCGACTTCCGCCCTGAACACGAGATCAAGGCATCCCACACTCCGCTCATCCTTCACGTGGTGGTTCTTCACTTCGCGTACTACAATTGCTTAACGACGATTCATCGTATGTCGGTCCACCATGGATATTGGACAAGCAGGCTGTCGAATTTCGCTATTCAAGGTCTCAATGCCCGGCCATTGAATCCTAGGGTATTCTCCTCGGCCGCATTGTGTGTTCAAGCTGCCCGTGCCTCTATCAACCTGATCAAGTACATTCCGCAGGGTGATTATGCTTGTGTCTGGTAAGCAATGTGCTCTTGTTTACTATATTCCCAATGCTGACTTTCTTCAGGCTCATTCTCTACTATCCTGTGTCATCGCTCGTGACACTCTTCGCCAACATTCTTCAAAATCCTCAGGATACTCGGACTAAATCCGATCTCAAGTTGATGAATCTCGTCGTCAACTTCCTTTCAACGCTCTGTTCCGATGAGGAGAATGGCAGCGTCCGCCGCATGCTCAGTATCTGCTCGGAGTTCGAACGCATCGCACGAGTTGTGTTGGAGAAGGCTGACAAAGAGTCATCATCGAAGCGGAAGAGAAGGCAGCATGACGACCAGAACAAAGACGGACAACAACAGCAACAAGGTGCACAGAGCATCAATCAGATGCAACAGCAGCAGCAGTCGGACAGCCGGCGTTCGTCATCCTTGACGCCGAGTATCAATGGCAATGCTGGACCAGGTTTCTCTCATTTCACCTCCAACTTTGCAAACCCTGTAAGTGCAAAAAAAAAAAAAGAACAAAAAAGAATATTTACTTGCTCTTGTGAAGCAGATAGCTAATTTTTTGTTGCTTGCAGAACTTCAATTTCTCGCCTTCGATGCCTCACGCCTCTTTACAACAGGGTTCATGGCTTCCGGATCTATCATCGCCGCAAACAGTGCCCGCCTTCCTACCGCAACAGACATTCCCACATTCACAATCAGGAACCGATGCCCCGGGTAGCAGCGGTGCTTTCCCAACGTCAACCGGGGTTCACCCTGCGTCGGAGAGAGCGAGCGGCCCTACCGCACTCAATGCGGGCCACTTGAATGAATTCGACATGGGCCCAGCCTTCCAGCAGCCATTTGTTCCTCAGGACCTCTGGCAAATGCCGATGACGCTTGAATGGGACTGGGCTGATATGACCGGATATGGAGGCATAGAGGATGGCATGGGAGGAATGAGCATGAGCGGAGTCATAAACATGAATCCCCCAAACAACCAAAACCAGGAAATGCATGATGCACAGCAGCAATCACCGCACCAAAGAAACGAGACTGTTCCGTCGTAATCACGAGGGTACAAATGCATTGGGAAATTGGTCATCATCCAAAGAGGAGGGTTGGTTTCTGGCGCATGTGGGCATTCTGGCTCTTGCGGCTCCAGGCGTAGATGAAGACGTGGCATCGAAGATTTGCAACGAGCTTCCCATTTGACGGTCATCTCAACTATTCACTTTCTTCTTTCGTGTTTTGCGGGAATAAATGGAATGACTTCGAACGCACACAAGAGATTTGGCACGGATTTTTCACGGTTCTTCTCACTGTAACTTCTTCCGAGCCTAATGTGGTTACGACTGGCGTCAGATGGCTGTACTAGTCTCACCTTTTTCCACTGTTTGTCCAGCCAGATGATACAAGCAAAAGGTTGCTCTCAACCCTTCAAAGAAACCGAGCTAGATGATGCACACAAGGTGTTCCGGTTTGGGGAGCGTAACATTGATCGCTTTCTACTCTTTTGAAAAGGAGATCTTAAGGAACACTCTTCCACCCTGTAATTTTAGCACAAGATTCTCACCTTATGACAAGCGATGCCCCAAGATGTTCGACACGGCTCGTTGAGGATTTTGTCCATGCGAAGAGATCATTTGTTCCGTGGTGCGTACTTGGTTCGATATCAGGTCAGGGCCAGCTGCTCGAAATTTCACGAATATCTCGAGCATGAGGTCGTCCTCTCGAGCTTCTCAAGGTATAGTGTTTGGATTCCTCCAGGGTGTATGTGCCCCCAGTTGGATGGTCACAAGATACCTGCCTGAAACACGTGGAGCGCACTACAGCTTCGTGTGATTCCAACGCTGGCGTCGTGTATAAAAGCAGCGTTGCGATCTTCAATCCAATATAAATGCGGACCAAATATTTTCTTCGATGGCCGGACCGAATCTCGGGGTTGTACACCGAGGAATACTTCTTGTTCTGCGGGTTTTCTGCATATGCCTACGCCAGCGGCTCCAACGCGCTCGTCAAACCAGCGCCAGCAACGAAGCGGAATGCTGTTGTTCAGACTTAACATTAGCATCCGCAGTCGTTTCTGGATAAGAGTGCCCTTCGATGATGAAGGCCGTCTTGTTACTTGATATATGGTAAGGGGTGTTCTCATATGGTGGGAGCGTCTTCTTCAGAAACATTGGATGGGCCGAGTCATACGTCCGAACTTGACTGTAACCATCAACACAACAGCACCTGCATAGCATTGTGCCAACCGCAACCGTGAAGGTTAAGGCCCTTTATGGGTTGAAATGGACGCTGATCACAGTTCAGCTGCTGATCCGGCCCCGTGTCTGGAACAAGTGATTGGTAAAGGCGGCATCGTGGCTCGAACTCATCTGCTCCCCCGGTCATGTCGTCAGCGGCAGCTGACTAGATCCAGGGACGGGTGGGTCTGGGCTTATTTCCTTGTGTTCTGTATGTATGGCTAGTGGTTGCGGGGATATAAATACAGTGAGACTTAGGTTGAGGTATGCTGTCAAGAGCAAGCAACGCTGCAGCCTTCTGCGGTATTTTTTACCAGTGCAAAGACCAGGACACCTGAACGTCCCACTCGTCAGTATGCTGAGCTCTCGAGACCGCTTCATCCAGTATATGGGCGGTAGTGCTAAGCCCCATCATTTGCCGGACAAGCTGAGCCGCATAGAGAAATGCTGCGGCTCTTCGCCTGTCCACTTTGTTGATCTACCGCAGTATTGGAGCACAAATCAGCCATCTCTCTACAAGACACGAAAGAACCAGAAGATCCAGCCATACCCAGCCATGTGCAGCAGCCCGCACCCACCACCGCGCACGTCCGTGACCCATGCTGACCCTCCACCGGCACAGACTCGCCATGCTTATAACAGAACATTGAGTGCAACCCTTGGACTGAAGACTAACACTTCGACGTGGTGCCATTTCCGCGTGGGTGACGGTCAAGAGAGCCAAGCCCGCAAACGAAAGTACTTTCGTTTGCGGGCCTGGCTGTATGGATGATGCACCCACAAAAACATACTTCAGCGCTCCTGACGATGGTGGTAATGACGACCACTAGAAACGATTAATGTTGGCGCGCAGCATTATCGGTTAATACTGCTTGAGGGAAGGCTGCCGAAGTGTGTGGTCGAGTTAGCCGTCGAAGTGAAAACTACGCCAGGAAACCGACGAAGTAGATCGCTCTGCAACTCGCAACTTGCAAGTAGCAATCTGATCTTCTCAAATACGGTCAAAGCGACCATGACACGCGTCGCAGTCTCGAGTTCTGATTACAGGCCTTTTTAAAGGAAGAAAGCTTGAAAGTAGGATTTTTTTTTTTTTCGCCATCTGATCAGGCGGGCCAAGCCTTTCAGCGAGCGAGCGTCATCAGGGCCTAGATTCATGAGGATAGAGCATCCAGTCACGATCGTCACATACAACAACCATTGAGAACGAGATATTGAAGTCCATGGCATCTATTGCAGTAGTCTTCGCAGTAGATCTATCATCTATCCATTGAACAAGGAAAACAGATAACAAGGAAAAAGGTATCATCATCGAGTCGTATGCGCATCATAACTCTCCCCTCCCCACGCTCCCAACATTATTAACAGGTATCTCTAAGACTATTTCTCACCCCTTTAGATGTATTCCTCCATCTACTCGACCTTGGTAACAGCGATGCTCTCCTCGGTCTTCTCAACACGCGTCGTCTGCAGCTTGTCGGCATCGTAGTGCACGTTCTCGACGACACCGCCGAGAGCGCCGCCCATGGCCTGCGACTCGGTGACGACGTTCTTGGGGCGCATGATGACCATGCCGTGGCGGATCCAGTGGAAGGTGACGTAGCCGAGGACGTAGACGAAGCCGACGAGCGGGACGACGTACGAGATGCGGGTGCCGGCCGAGTCGGCAATGGCGCCCTGGATGGGCGGGAAGATGGCGCCGCCCGAGACACCCATGACCAGGATACCCGCACCGCGACGGGTGTGGCGGCCGAGGTTGGCGGTACCGAGGGTGAAGATAGTGGGGTACATGGGCGCCTCGAAGAAGAAGATGACGATGAGGATGGCGACGGCGGACGTTCCGTGGCCGGCGCAGATGTAGGCGTTCAGCGCGATGGTGCAGCACGCGTAAATGACCATGATGAAGTCGGACGCGAAGATGGTGGCGAGGCCGGTCGCGACGAAGCGGCCGACGGTGAAGGTGATGAGCGCGTACGACAGCATGTTGGAGGCCTGCGAGGAGCTGTACGTCGCGTTCTCGGTCGCGTAGTTGATGAAGAAGGAGGCGATGGTGACCTGGGCGCCGACGTAGCAGAACTGCGCAATGAAGGCGAAGATCATGTTGTACTGCTTGTACAGAGGGCCGGCACCAATCTCCTGGCCGAACTCATCTTGGGCGAGGTTCTCGGTCACGCTCTTGTCCGAGAGAGCCTCCTCCGAGACCTCGGGGAGCTTGGAAACGGCGAAGAGGATACCGACGACGACACCGGCGCAGGCGACGGCAAGGTAGACGAACTGCACGTTGGTGAGGCTGTTCGCGTTGGCGCCGCTGAAGAAGTACTTGGAGGCGATGAGAGGGCCGATGAAGGAGGCGACACCGTTCCAGGACTGGCAGAACTGGAGACGGGCAGAGGCGGTGGCGGGGTTGCCGATGACGACGGCGTACGAGTTGGCCGATGTCTCAAGGGTTGCAAGACCGCATGCGATGACGAGAGTGCAGGCGCAGAAGCCTCCGAAGGAGGCCTGCTCGTTGCCAGGCTTGGAGAAGTGCGCCGTCGGCCAGAACATCACGGCACCGAGCGAGTAGAGGGTAAGACCCATGAGGATGGTGATCTTGTAGCCCTTGCGCTTCATGACCTCAGCGGCAATCGGAGAGAACAGGAGATAACCGCCACCGAAGTAGACGACCTGGAGACCGGTAGACTGGAGCTTGGTGATGCCAAGCACCGTCTGGAAATGCTTGTTGAGGACATCGAGAAGACCGTAGGAGAAACCCCCTGGTGCTTGTTAACAAGTGCGCCAAGTTTGATGGTACTCGGAAGGTACTTACAGAGGAAGAAGAGGGAGATGACGAGGGAGAGAGGGTAGATGAGTTTGCGGCCCGTGTAGTAGCCGTCTACGGTCTGCGTCGAAATGGGCATGCCACCAGCCATCTTGATCGATCGTTGGCAGTGAGTTGGGTGAAGTGAAGAAGAGAGGATTGACTTGATGCTGAGAGACTTGATGGTTGGCGGGGATGCGTTGGCTTTATAGTGTCGGGCTGGGGAAAAGAAGGTGTATAGCGGGCACGTACCCGCCCGCAGAAGCGACGCCCATGGGGTACGGCCCACAGGCGGGTGACAGAGAATCTGGAGGCATCTGGGTTTGCGGCGCTTCGGCCTGGCCCGAGTTGGCGCAGTAGCGGCTTATCCAAAAGCCGCACTATTTTAGCATGTGTGGAGTCGTCATAGCGTGCGGAGAAGGCTGGCCGGGCCCAGAATCATGGTCGCCGCTCGAGGCCGTGACTGGCCTACAGCACCTGTCCAGGGCAGCGCCTTCAACACCTGCCGGCACTTGGGCGCCCCCCTGAGCTGTGCTCTGATGCGCTCGGCTGCCGCATGGCACTGCTAAGAACTGCCCTGCTGAGCTTTTGCGGCCCTTCTCGTTGTCAAGCCCTCTTGTTGAAACGCCACCATGTTCCTCACCATTACGCCAGCATGCTAAGCGCAGGTGTCGGCTCTCCTCAACACCAACGGCATCAAGTCCGAGCCTTGAGATAATCGCGCAGTGACTCGCGGTATCTATGGATAAGCTGCAGCAGAGCTATCCATCAGCTATACGAGAGCAGCCTACCGCGCGCAGTGGAGTGCAGATGCAAGTACCCGAACAGGATTCGTCGAGAAGCAGACTAGAAGCAGTTCGCACGCAGGCGCCCTTGTCAGCCCATCCAGGCGTGGTTGGTCGTGGTGATTGGAGCCCAGCTGCCGCCGGCGAAAAGGCCGGGGGTTCTTCGCAGAAACAGGCTCCTTGGGGGTTGCGAACTCGCCGGTGTGGCTTGCACGCGGCTCAGTGAGCCAAGTCCTGGGTCAAGAACAAGGCTAAAAGACGGGAGGAAGCAGATTTTTGCAGGCTGGTTTTTTCTAGCGCCCGCACTAGAAGCTTCGTAGAAGCCGAAGCGAGCTGGTGCATGAGCCGCATATGGGAAGGCGGGCTCGGCAGGCACGATTTTCGAGGCGCGAAGTTACTTGATTGACAAGCTGTTGTACTTTGGTGCTGTTCGTGGACGGCTCAGGTGCTTGCCGAAGATAGTGGCCTGACGGGCTGTCCCCCGAATCGGTACTCTCCAGCCGGGTCGAGACGCTCGGCGGCCGCGAAGCCGCCGTGATAGAGCTGCCGGCCCGTCTCATGGCCACTTGGTGATTACCGAATGCTATACTGGCCGAGCCGGATCGCGACTTTCCCTTTTCAAGCTTCTTGTAAGGGAGAGCCACGCCGCCACACAGTGCTGTTGAGACGCCATCAGGTACGGCATCCTCCGTACACCACGCTCCTGCGGCCTTGGTTGGTCGGCCTTACGCCTCCATGGCAACTGGAATAGCCATTCCGGGCATCCGCGCGTCAATGGCGCTGTGAGGCTACATTTTTTTTTCCCCTTCTCCTCCTATATTTGTGCCACCACTACCAGATCAGGTAATCGCGAATGGTGAGTGTTGAGGTAAATGTGTTGTGCTTGGACCAGGGCAGTTGCGGCCATCCCCACGTCCGAGAGTCGAGACGCGGCTCCCCAGCCGCATTCGTTCGGCCACATGAGGCGTGACCGTAATCAGTGGGTCGCCTTGGTCTCCCCGCCGATGGACGAGGGGTCTTGGGGCCACTGGATCGAGCATCTTTGCGGAGGAAGTGGATCCCTCCTCGGCCAGCTCTCCTTATGTGGTCTGATCGCCGCTCAATCCCGCACGGCAGATGCCTTCTCTTTCAAGGAACCCAGTCCATGATACCCCAGCTTCAGCTGGCAGGAGCGATGTCGGCATCTCGTTCCCGTATCTCGACTTGCCATGCACACGCCTCATTCCTCTTCGAGCAAAGCACCACGCTTGTCTTTCTGCCCCCTCGCCTTAAGTATGCGTGGTGCATCACTTGTTCTCATCGCTTCTTCGACCGTTTCATGCCTTCCCCAAAAATCATCACATGCGCAACTTCCAGTTCGAGGTGGCTGCTCAGGTTGGTTCTTGCACGGGACGGCCCGGCAGCGCGTGTTGTCCTCGAGCCTGAGTGATGCAAGCCATCAATAGGTTCTCTCGTCGACACCTGGCTCTACTCACGGACACAGCTCTAGGGCAGCGGCGATGGTGTGTTCCTGCCCAGAGAACCAAGTGTAGCAGTCGGCGTGAATCACGAAGTGGGCTGTCTTCACGAGCCAGCGAAGCAGCTGGGACGCATCGCAGGAGATTTTCGAACGAAGGGCAGCATGAGGATCAATATGTGGCGCGTGACTTGTGGATGGAAGGGTGAGACAAAGGAGGTGGAGGAGACATCTGCTTTGTGGGGAGCGACGCGTGACGAGCGAAACGGGAAGCCGCAGTTTGCCGAGTTTTTCGGATTCACTTTCGTACTTACTCTCCACACCCTCGCGCGCACCATGTAGGCTGTGCAGGATAGAATCTCCAGGCCGCAGCTACATACGAATCAAGCGCTCCCAAGGACGGCATTGGCGGGCCAGGCGGGTGGTTTTGCTCGCAGACAGGCGCACGCGCCACCTGTCAGGCTCGTTCAGGGCTAGCGGGTCCGGGTGTGTCAACGTCATGGCGTTGGCGCAGGCGCAGGCGCAGCCGGGCAGGCCTCAACTCAACTTTCGCCAGCTGCTACTATGACCGCAACCACCACCCTCCGCTATGTCCGCCAGCCCAGAGCTGTCGCCGGCCCAGGCCCATGCTCTGTTCGACATCCTCACCCACCATGAGGTCTACGGCGAAATCGAAAATTTCAAATGGCCCGATGCCATCCACCGCTATGGTCACCCTTTTCGTAAGGACGACGCTCAGCCTTGCACCTCGCCGGTGCTGCAGTCGCTGCTCAACAAGTTCGCCCTCACTCTGCCCGGTCTCTCCAGCGTTGCCGACGTCTTCTGGCAGGAGCGCATCCAAACCATCGTCGAGAAGCTCGGCGCCGCAGACCTTTCCGAGAGCTATGACAAGGGCTCCGTCGGCCTGCGCAAGACCCTGGCAACCGCCATTTCCGCCTTGATCGAGTATCCCGCAAAGGGCGCCTATGGCGGCTTTCCCATGAAAGACCTCCAGCCCGCCCGCCAGTATGACACCTCCAAGCCCGAGGACGTCATGGAAGCGTGGGATGCCTTCCTCCAGCAGCTGGTCTACGGCGGCATGATCGACGAGCTCTTCACCAAGTGCGCAGAAACCGACAGGCTTGAGCCGCACTCCTCCCTGGTCCAAGCTGCCCACGAGTTTATCCTTGTCAAGTACGCCCCGAAGCCTGATCTGCTGGTCCGCCTGATGCTGACATGATGCAAGCCTTGCCTCTATCATGCACCACATCCTTGTCGTCTCTCCCGACGGTCAGGCTCTCCTGCGCATCCTTGCTAACATCCACAAGCTCATCCCGTACAGCATCATTAGACAGACCCTTCGTGTGGGTAATGCCGCCACCATGATCAATGGAATGGTCAGGCTTGTCCTTGCCAAGTTCAGTGTCGGCTCCCTCACAAACTGGGTGGGACTTAGTAAAAATGCGGACGAGGGCCAAAATCTACTTCAATCGTACGTACCGCGCATTTCCATTTCCGATTCTCACATGCTGAACGTGCATCGCAGTATCATCTCTACAGTCCTTGCCTGGGACTCTTCCGAGTTGCAGAAGCAAGCCAGCAAGATCGAGAAGATGAAAGAAAAAGAGAGGCCGAGCGATGCGCATCTTGAGGCCATCAAGTCACACCTGCAACTGACCAGAGAAGAGAGGGAGAAACGTAGGGTGAAGAGCAGTATGCCGCCGAACCCAACCCCCGCTTGTGAATATTACTGAGGGTGCCGCAGAGGAGACGCCAAGGTCCATAGTCGCCGTGATTTTTGAAGAGAACAATCTCTCCACTGATCTCTTAGACTTGCATCAGCACCTGGCGCAGGAGTACTTCAAGGCCCAACTATCAATCCGCGACCGTGACCAACTTGTCCAAGTACTTTGTCGGCAACAACCCGATCATCTTACTGAAGCTATCCGGGATCTCGTCAACGCTTATGACCCCATCATCCGAGGCGTGCACAACGCCGTAGACTTGAGTGCAGGTCTGACAGACCTTGAGAATTTCTTAAATGACTTGATCAAGGTTGCGAAACTCCCTTCGCCATCCAAGAGCAAGGACAAAGCAAAGCAGGCGCCGCCACCGACGGTTGAAGACTTTGTCAAGCTTCTGAAGAAGCACCAAAGCTCATGCCATCGCTTCCTTCACCAAATCGCAAAGAACGGTCCAGAGGTCACTGAATGGTTCCGCCAGTATGCCCTGAAGTTCATATCGGAATTCCAGAGGGGAAGTGACTCGCCTGATGGTGCCGGCACCATGAATGCTACTCTCAATTCCCTGTTCACTAAGCTCTCATTGGAAGAACGTGAGGCGTCAGCCAAAGCTTTGGACGAGCATTCGAAATACCTCACCCACCTTCACGAGTCCTCGGCGGCTCGCATGAAGTCGATTCTTTCCTGCTCGTCCAGGACGGAATTCGGCCCGGGAATGTATATCGCAAAATGGCTCGAGCTGGTGGGATCGACTCCGATTACGCCAGCCACTGCGGATGGCCCGTTACGCTTCGGAAAGAACAAGGATGTACAAGAAGCAGCTCAGGTTGATGTTGACGGGGAGAGGAAAGGCGGAAGCGAGTTGCAGAAGGAGTCTAAGACCGACCAAGCGATACCCGAAGCCCCTGAGGTGGAGAACATTGTTAAACTTCTGGGACCGGAGTTCAGGAAGGCGCTTGCGGGAGGGATTGCATAGATGTTCATGCGATACCAGCAGCGGTGCTGTTTATGGCCACAGGGTATGTCAAGACGTGCTTTCGTAGCCTCAACTTCCTATAGATAATCTTGATAATTTTTCTTTCTTCGAGAAAATCCAACGTCTATCGTTTAGAGCAGGAACATTCTCAAGGTACTGTCAAAGGCAAAGCCTCCTGTCCAGTACACGACCCCCGACAGGAATCGATCACGTCTATCTCTTCCTCCCCTTCTTCTTTCTCTTCTCTGGTTCATGTTCGATCAAGGGTACGGAACACCGCATGCTACCGTGTTACGAGACTAGAAGGTCTCAACGGGGGACTTTTCGCCTTTTGTACGCAGTCTACCGCAGACTGCGTTTAAAACACAACAGGTTTCCAGTCTGTGACTGTTAGCAACGCACAGTCCCACCACCATAAAAAGAAGTCTTGAGCTCAATCACGTAGGTGTATTTGCATTCAGAATCCGACTGTGGTGTTTACGGCTCTGGAAATGACGAGGGCGCTTGCTGGTGGCTGTGTAAGATGTACGGGGGACGGATTCGTACCGAAGCTGGGGTCCCTTGCTTTTGCGATGGACCCGTCCTGCCGCAGCGCACAATGTTTCAGTGAGGTAGGACAGTATCCCGTTTCACCACGTCTTCCGATCGCCTTTGACCCCGGTTTTTGTAAGCTATCATATGATAAGAAAGCGCTGATCGACACTCCTGCACGTAGCCGAAGTGTGCACACAGGCAGGCCCTTCGTACGTCAAATGCAACCAATCGCTTTGGACAGATGCCGGCCAGAACGGCTTCATTTGTGTAAGAGAGCCATTTTACAAAGTGACGCAGGTGCGCGGTTCGCTGTCTGGCTTTGAAAGTGGCAAGTGGCAGTTTGTGGCAGCTGGCGATGCTGACCTCCAGCAGTCCACATTTAGCTCACCTTTGGTCAGCGCACGCAGGAAGGGGCGCTACCACAAACGGAACGGAAAGAAAATACTGGCGAATAGGCGGGAGCGACGATCATAATCTTCTGGATCAGCTCCAGAAACGTGGGCGTCTGTCAGCACTTGGCTCACACCCACGACTTCTCCTGTCAGATTCAGCCGGCCGGACACATGTGGCTTTACCTTACAGGGCTTGTTCCTGAGTGGAAGACATAGTAAAGCTAAGTGGAAGACATAGGGGAGCAAGAGGAGGAATTCACAATGCTGGCTTTTGGCAGAGATATGGACAGGTTTCAGACAACTGGCAAGTCTGGGCATCGTCACCAACACCACGAAAGCGCCGCGATAAACAAAGCAGAGCCATTCATGACGGCCTTTGTTCCGAGGAAATTTTGCGCAATGGCAGTATTCTACCATGACGTTGCTGCCGCGCGTCATTGCCTTTTCACCGACGATGTAAGCTTTCCGCTCTCTCCCTATTTTTCCCTCTTAAAGTCTATCGCACATAGAACAACAACAGAAGCGCAGGGTTTGGCGATGGGTTGGAGCTCATTGCCGACAGGATACATGCGATTAGGTTGACCGAAAGCTTCTGACGAATCGCTACGAGGCTTATTGCGACGGGGAGAGCTAGCCCACTCACAGCTTCCCATCAAGTCAAACGACAATAATGCCCAACAGGGTCTTGAGCTTCCTCGGGGCGCTGGTAGGTTCGTTCGGTTCCGTGGGCGGGGGAAGGATCCAATAAGCTTATATCATCACTCAAAAACCACCGATGCCATGTCGGTGGCTGATAGGCGCGGAACTCTGCGAATCTCGGCTATTCGAAAGAAGCTTTTGGTTGGACGAAAAGAATTTGGTGGAAGCATGGATCGCAGCCAGTTGGAAGTCGATTTGAGTTTGGACCCCACTGAGTCGTGTCTGAGATGTTCGCCATTTTGTCTTTCCCGTGCATGTGGGTTTCTTTGGCGCACATGCGAGGGGGTGCTGGCTGCTGAGGGCTTTACTGGGGGCCTGATATGATATAGGTAGTACAGCCCCACAGACTGGCACCGAAGGGCAACCTTTCTCTGATGCGAAGAGTAAAATCACCACTGCACATCACTCACGCATTCAGGGCCTGGAGACAATAAAGAGGCCTGGGGTCGCTGATGAATACGAAACGTCAGACAGGTTGCTCGGAGACAAGGGATACAGGAGAGCAGGGAGGAAAGAGACTCGACTGTTGCACCGGAACACCAGCATCCACCAGGTACCACTATCCGGCTCGCACCGTCATACCGGCGAAACGCTAACAATGAGAGAAAAGGAGCCAAAGCCCGTCATCCTCCATCTCTCCCCCGCTTCCCAAGCAGAACAGGACGAAAATGTCGGAACTCCGGAAGATAGCAAGCATGCCCAGCTTGCGCTCGCTGGAGCTCAAGCGCCGCCTCAGCTTCAACATCAACATGCGGCAATGGCCGACCAGGGCCAAAGACTGGTTCATGGAAGGATATCGCGCGTCGGCCGATTTCGATAAGAGGCTGGGTTCGGTGGTACGTTGTCTCTCACTCCCACATTCCTCCCCTCGATCCCTTACCCCCAAGGTAATTGGCCTCGGCGACGGAGAAGCTGATGCTGTGTTTGCGGTCCATAAAGGAATGGGTCGGATATACTGGCATCTACCCGTGGATCTGACTCGAGCAGAATGTCTTCGTCCCATTCTGACGCACTGTCCCTTCTGGATATTCCGGCCCTGCAATATATAATCCGCCAAAGCGAGCGTCTTCATTACGAGCACACCAACACGCTAGGTGAACACCTTGAAGCAGGTTCCGGGTTCGATTCTCTCACGATGCCTACCACCACTCCGCTTGGGTCACTGCGTCAAGCCAGGTTTCAGCTTGATCCTGCGATATTAGGAGTTTCACCTTCCGGGGTGCTCGTTCTTCTTCTTTTTTGCCTTATTCTTAGGCCGACCCACTTACTTCTCTCTCACCTCAGTCGCACG
>LAEG01001306.1:0-34466 GCA_001455585.1 Diplodia scrobiculata
CTGGGGTGGTGAATCACGGGTGCGCATCTCAATTTGAGGAGGCCAAGGCGGGGGAGGTCGTTCATGCTGCTCGCCTGCGCCGGCCGACCCGGTGACGCTGATTTGAGAGGGGGTAGCGAGCGAGGACAGCTCAACAGGCGTGGGCGGTGGGCGGCACAGGCAGGCGCAGCTTCGCAGCTGTGGCTGCACAACCCTGGTTTAGGGGTCCTGCCGTGCCGCTGCAGGCCAACAAGCTCCTAGCTAAAAGACACAGCGCTTCTCAGCCTTACGCCCGGCTAGGAGCGCGGTGCGAGCAAATGCTTATCGCCCTTTCGGCTGCCCTGCTGCGCCCTCTCTGCTCGTCTTGCGACAACGCATCCCCGTGCTCATCCATCTGAAACGACGGTATTCCTACCACTCGCATTCCACGCGGCCCCCCAGCGCCTGCCTGCTTCCTCTCGACACGCTCGCCCAAGCCCAGCAGCCCAGCCCGAGACATGTCCAGCAGCATCCAGCGACGCAGATCCATAGAGCCGGGCGTCGCCTTCGCCTGGGCCCAGCCCGACAAGAGCGCTCCCTCTCCCTCGTCGCCGTCACGCGATTGCACGGAGCGGAGAGTATGCAGTCACCACCACCAGCCTGCCGCCGACTCCGGCCACCATCCAACCCTCCAGGACGAGTGGCCTGCCCAAGGCCCGCTGTCTTCGCTCAACCTAAAGAGCGACTATGTCGTGCCGCCCATGAGCAGCGTCTCGGTCGATCCACCCATCCCCGCTGAAACGGACTCGCGTTCTGCCCAGGACCAGCACCCCATGAGGACGAACCTGCCGTTACTGTCCCAGCCGCTACTCTCCGCCGAAGCTTTCCACGCCGCTCCCGCCCACCAGCGCTTGCAAATCTCCGCCGCCACCGGTCAAGCGACTTGCATCGGCGACTACGCTGGAAGCAGCACCACCAGCTTGACTGCTGTGGTCGCCGACGATTCGGGCGGGCCAACTCTCCTTACGTTGCCGCCCGAAATCCGACGCATGATCTACCAGCACATCCCCTACATCACCAACCGCCAGCCGCTTATCTACTGTCTGTCCATCTTCAAGAACAGGAAGCAGCATCCGCTCGCCGCCATCTGCCGACTCGTCCGGTCTGAAGCGCTCGAGCTCTACTACAGCTCGAACACCTGGATGGTCAAACTCGAGTATCGTGATTTCTACGACTCGTTCGTCTCCTGGATCTCGTCTCTAGATGATGCGTCGGCCAACGCGCTGCGCCTACTCCGCGTGAGCGTTCGCGGCTCCATGTTCGCGAAGCCCATGATCTACGGTCCGGACGGCTCTCTCGTCGAGAATACCGACAAGGGTGCTTACGGCTACGCCACCTTTGCTGTTGATCTGAGCGAGAAGTTCAAGTTCGGCAAGGTTGAGGTATTGGCGTGCGATGGGCCGAAGGCCGCGGGCTTGGAGGGTAAGATAGCCCTGGAGGATCTCACTAAAGACCTCTGGGAAAAGAAAGGCCGTGGCCAACTGCGCAATTCCGACCTCAAGAAAGCCATGGATACCTTCTTGAGCTTCACCGGCTGGTGGCTCTGATTGCTTTTCCCCGGGCATCACCCTACGCTTTGCAACCGTCAAGGCTCCGGATCTTTGCATCGTCACCTCTGCAGATTCCTGAAAGGGTAGTCACCGAACCGATACTCGCCGTTAAACAGAGTCGAAGCGCCTATTGCAGCAGAAAAGACTCAACCATTTTACGGCAATCTTGGGAGAGAACAGGCCATCCTTTCCTTTTAACATTTTGTCCCTTACGCAGGCGTTCTCATCGTTTCGGATCTTTCGGCAGGAGTTCAAAAAGGGCGTGGAATGTGTGAGTGAGCAATGATACCAGCTTTCAAGGAGTTATCGCGGCGTATTTTTTCTGTTATTGTCTGTTGTTCGGTTTGGCTCTCTCCCTCTGCCGTAACTGATTAGTTCCTGGAACAAGCCCACCTTGCATCAAACTCTACTTGATGAAGGGGCGTGGCGATTGTACCGAAAAAAGGACGATATAACGGCCTGGTGACCTTTCGAAATTCAAAGGAGGGAAGGTTCCATGCTTTGTACTTGTTCCCCATTAATGCATCGGCCCCTTGAGTGGGTTTGGGAAGATTTCGCAACTCACCTAAATGCTGAGCTCCTTGTTATTTGGACGAAAGCACATACCGACATAAGTCTCACCCATAATGCGTATGAGCATAGAGCTTGAAATTCTGTACATCACGAAAGCTGCTCCCTGGCGCTCAGCACCCTTGAGCATGTCTCCAGTACGGTTGAGGAAACTTGTCTTCGTGTCAGGAAAGCAGTGCTGCCTCTGCTTTGCCGTCTAAATGCCCCCGAGCACCAAGTTACACGCCCCCATTAGCTTCAGCTTCCATATCGACCTTCTTCCTAACTGTCAGACGGACTGCTGCATTGCTTCCACCATAGCCTCGCCCGCTTGGCCGCAATGTGCCCCTTCGCTCGCTTGGTGGCAAAGCCTTCATCCAAGAGGGAAACATCTAGTGCACTGTGTGCCTGCCCCACCATGGACGACTGCTGAGCCTCCACCGTTTTTTGTTCTCAACATCTTTTCGGAAGTCTAGTCGGGGGGTGGAAGCCACCTTTGGGTATCACAAAAACAAAACGAACTCCTATCATAGACCATAACATTTGACCAAGTGTTCAGGCCTCACCGCCTTCTTCGTCGCCGAGCTCCGGCTCCAGCGGTTCGGGATACTGCTCTCGGAGATTCCTGATGACATTCTACGAGCGGACAGGGCATTTGCTGTCAGCACAGGTTCCCTCTATTCGAAAGTAGTGCACTTGGGAAAGGGCCAAGCGTACGGCTAGAGCCTCAGGGTTGACGCCATTTTCGATGAGCGAGACGCAGAAGGAGAGCTGGGTACGGTTGAGATTGGTGTTCTGAGATACGGGTCAGCGGCATGTACAGGATAAGTGGACGACGCAGCGGTGGGGAGACCGTACGAGGAGTGTTGCGATTTCGTGCAGGATGTCGATGACTTCGCGCGCGGCCTGGCGCTTGTCGATCTCCTGCGGCGGCATTGTGGAAAGAAAAATAAAGCCACAGGAGCTGATCGAAGGAACGCGGGAGGCGTGTTGTGCGAGCTGCAGAGTCCGACCGCTGTGAGCGTTTACAAGCGTTGACGCAGCTAGTGTTGGCTTGCGCTGCGAGCGGGGGAGACGCGTCTGTTCGCGACGGTGATGCTAGAAATGCCGGTATTGAGCCGATCGCCGGGGAGGCAGGCGGCGCGAACACCATGGTGCACGGCTGCTGCGATCCAGCCTCATAATGACATCAATCATCCATCGCTCTGT
Source organism: Diplodia scrobiculata (assembly GCA_001455585.1). Lineage (NCBI taxonomy): Eukaryota > Fungi > Ascomycota > Dothideomycetes > Botryosphaeriales > Botryosphaeriaceae > Diplodia > Diplodia scrobiculata. The sequence goes on from LAEG01001306.1 coordinate 3,327, forward strand.
CCCCGCCGTCGTCACGACTCCGTAAATCGAGCTACATGACATCACACCAAAGGTCCAAGTCCCGTTGGACGAGAGAGTACAAATGGCTTGCCCTGCATCTCTAACAGAGCTCTTTCTCTATCTTCCAATCGTCACTCTCAATCGATCTTGAACTCCTCAAGAAAGTCAACACTTCAGAAACTTCGCTCAAATTTACCATCTTCACCCACAACCGCGACACATACACAATCCAGAATGTCTCATACCGGTGGTAACCTCTCCGATATGGCCGTCGAGGGCACCGACATCCCCAACGACGCCGGCCGCATGAACACCATTCCCTCGAAGCCCGCACCGGACTCGATCCACGATGCCGCGCCCACGAATAACCCCGTCGGCAGCCGGCCCGACCAGGCCTCGGCCAGCGGTGCCTTTGACGCTGCCCGCAGCACCACCGACACCGGTATGACCGGCGAGGTCACCACAGGCACCGGCGATGCGCTGCCCGCTAGCATCGAGTCCAAGCGACTCAACTTTGACGCCTCGCAGCACGCGCCCGGCGGCCACGGCAAGACCAGGGACACGAAGCAAGCCCAGCACAAGGACGACTTCAGCAGGATGGCCGCTCCCGGCGAGGACGCCAACGACGCCCCAGGCGACACCAGGTAAAGCTGGGTTGCAGGGGGTTTGAGGATGTACTAAGTGGTTGTCACGATACTGTACGATTAAGATGTCATGATATCAAAAAGCATTCGAAGCAAACTACTATTTTAAGGTAAAAATGTATATGTTGCGTTGGCTGGCGCTGTGAAGAGTATGCACTGACTATCCCTTCAGTCTTTTGGGATATTCTTTGTTCTCGTTGTTGCTGTGGTATCTGTTACTTGCCATCTTTTCCCTTTCGGTTCGTTCAAATTATCCTTTCAAATACCGGGGCAACCCGACAACTCAGAGAATTAAATGCAAACTGCTTCTTGTTCCCGTGACTCAAAATATAAGTGGAAAGATTCTCCAGAGATGCGAGTTCCTGTCCCTCTTGCTCTCCGCTTCCTGTAGGAATGTCACTCACATGTCTCTTGCCATCCTACCGCTTATTCGCACTCAATTTTTCATTCCACCTAACCATTTCAACATAAGCAATGGTCTTTTGGAACGCTCATATAGCCGCATTATTGCTCTTTTGGCCTACTTGTTGCCAAAATCCGAATCATCAACATGGCAATTGATTTAGATGCTTGGCCGAAAGGCAGAATGGGAACCACTGATGCGGAATTACTGGAAAAACCCAACATCCCCCTAGTGGGTACTTCTCCACAGAAGGTCGCATCTTGCTAAGCTCCTCAATGCCCGCGCTCACGTCTTGCGTCTCCCCTATCAAATATACGGCGTGATCTATGGTGAAGCCCATCCACACCGGTCACCAGGAACGCTCCACTGCGTTCGATGCCGATCAATGGAGAGGGGGCCCCGGGCCTGGTCAAAGCTCGACCTCGACCCTCCAAGACAAGGGTAAGGACCAACGGGAGTCCCCAACTTAATGCGAGCTTTCTACCGAAGCGTCAGCGTCTTCAGAGCAATGCTATGTGTGGATGCAGCCGACCCGAGCCAGACAATATCGCTAAAGCTATGGGGCCCAAGAGGTGATTTCTCTCCATGCCACTTGAGAGCTGGTTGCGGTCCAACGATAACTCCGCCTTTGTGGTGGTCTTCTGATCGAGCGGGACCTGTGTAGCCACAGTGAACCCCGATTGATCTGCTTGCCGTCCGGGGCCCAATGCAATAAACCAAGCGTACATCTGAGCCCACACACTCAAGGAATCATCCTCTTGGGTATGAGACCCTTCTATGAGCTGGATTTTGCTTAGTCATGGAAGGAAGGTTTTTCGACACCCTCATTAAAGAGTTTACCTGGTCCCCATGTACTGATAATTTTCGCCGCCTAACTTTACGGAGAGACGAAAGGTCTATCCTCTCTTCTACTGGTAATTCCACTTTTGCTTCTACCCTCGCTGTACAGATCATTCGTATCCATCAGTTCAGTTAGCTCTTCCCCCGACTGACCTGCCGACATTACCTACACCAAGTGTCTCATGCCAAGTCCAAAATACTCGAAAAGTAAGGGATTGCCCTCTACCGCTAACCACGCGATTCCTGGGATATCGTCAGCTGGAAATGCCACCTCCCGTTGGGGGGAGGTACCTCACCAGTGTAAACAATGAGCTTCGTCACGACTTCCACATCGTATCGCACTCGCGGCCTTTCCAGTTTCGAAAATATCTCTCTATCTTCCTTCTCCTCATCCTCCGGCATCGCATCCAGTGGCTGATTTGTTGGAGATCCCAAACCGGGGTCGCTCTCGGCAGGGGTGATGGGGCTCGTAGCAGCAGTTTCAGGTGGGCTTCCGGCGCCCATCATCTGCTCGTATGAATGCACTCGGGAAGAGATTGGTGTTGGAAGAAGGTTGGCGCCGATCTGAGTACCGAGTGTGCTTGAGGAAGTGGACGTGGCGGCATCCTTGGGTTCGGCTAAGAGATAGCTCTCATCCTTGCCCTTCAACGGACTCTTGGGACGCTCGCCTTCCTGGGAATTAAGGCTCTCTCGCCTTCGTTGATGACGGTAAGCAAGGGTCTCGTAGGCATCGGCCATAGACTGGGGACCAATGGAGACGGTGCGTTGGCGAGGATGGCGGAGGTTGTTCAGCTTAGCGGGAATCTCGGATGCGGAAGGGATGACATGATCATCGTCGCGTAAGTTAGCGATGCTCGAGTATTGGCTTAGAAACGTTAGCATTATGCTCCCATCACAATGATGGGAGTGCAACTCACGATGCTTGCAGGAAGAACTTGCGCGGAAGATTCATCCTGAGACGTTCCAAGATCCTGAAAAGAGGAGGAAGGAATCTTAGCAGAAGCGGCTTCATGGTTGCCCTCCAGGCGAAGATAATGAAAACACCAAGTACGATGCGAAGAACCGCTCTGAGCCATCCTAGATGCTGTATACTGAACGCGACGGTCCCAGGAACCGGGTCATCATAAGCAAAGCGAGTTTTCGAGAAGTGCCACACTCCGATCTCGACGCCAATGACAACGCCGGCGAAGCACACACTGTCGTCAAAACACGGGCAGTCATCTGCAGGCTCCGGATGGATGCGGACGAGGACAAGGATCACGAATGTGACGAAGAATGGCGCCCAGAAGCTGTCCTGGCAGACCCAGTGATCGAAGGAATTGCCCAAGAGGATTTCTACGCCAGCAATCAGGGCCCCCAAGAGGGTGCCTATAATCACATCGAGGAAGCCATGCATGCCGCAGTAAAGGCGGCCGAAGACGATTGAGGCAGCATAGAAGTAGAGTGCAGCCTGCATGGCCGTATGAGCAGTGGAGTCGGCAGCGTCTTCACTCGTGTGCAGCATGTGAATGGCATACACAGCTACGGACACAGCGTTGGTGGAGTGGGTGGAGGGAAATCCATACTCCAAGGCAGCAGAACCGGACATGGTAATGCGATGCAGCGGTGGGGACAGCGGACGAGGAAGGCAGAGCATATCCTTAACAAAGCCACTCCAAAAGACCCCTGACGCCAGAACGTGTACCATTCTTTGCAGACGCGTGCTGTCAGCTGCTGAAACTTTTTTGCTTTTGGGCAGAAAACGGAAGAGACAAAAGCAGCAAAACGGGTGCGCACGTGAACCTACGCTTTTCCAAGATTGGTGTAGCCACACCAGAAGAGGATGGGGAGCATGATCATGAAGAAGGTGTGGGTGCCCAGATTGGCCGTAAAGGCAAAGTATGAGTCCAAGGCGGGAGTGCGCAGGGCATCTTGCACGTAGGCAAGATAGGGCGTCTCCCAGCGCACAACGGGAATCAGGGAGCAGCGCAGCCGGTAGCGCCAATCGGGCAGCTTGCTCTGGTCTAGATCGAGTCAGCGCTTGGGCGTTCCAAGGCAGCGAGTTCACGCAGGCGCACAGTGGTCGAGAGTCCGGTTGCCGGCGTCATAACGGGGCGGCTCATGGCGGGCGGTCATGGCTGGGGTCGGGGACGGCGCCGTAGCGCGGGTGGGTGACTTCGGGCGGCTCTCGACTGCGCCATGCGCAGGGCTGGACATATAGGTCAGGCGTGTGTGCGGTGGGGCGCGAGGACGAGTGACTCTTGGGCGGACGTCGAGATTGAGGTGTCGAGCGATCTCCCGCGTCATGTCCGGGCGGTGTGGGGGCTCAGCGCGCGCGCACGCGCCCTGCCGATTCGCCGATGTGCTGGCCGCCGGCTGCAGAACCCACCGTGTCCAGCCTCCTCGCGAAGCCTGTGCTGCGATCGATTTCAGGGGGCCGCATGCCCGCTGCCAGTGTGCCAGAGCCGGCGCCGGGCCCTGCAGGGGCGCATCCCCTACAGCGCCGCGAGGCATGAATGGCCCCATGGGAGCGGTGTCGAGCCGTGACGTATTCGCCTGCACGGACGCGCTCTCCACGCTGCTGGGCACGAATGCCTCGCGCCGGTCAGTCCCCCAGGCGCCTGCGAGTTGGATGCGCGACGCGACGGTTGAGCCGCCATGTCAAGGGCGCGTCATCGGCTGTGCGGTGTGGGGGCTCTGCGGCTTGTGTGCAGCGTGCAGGTGCAGGCTGTGGGCAGGGCGGACGCGAGTGTTGCTGGGCCGACGCCAAGGTCAACACCACGCCCTAACGCCAGGCCTGCCCGGTCTGCCAGGCCCACCCGCCTACATAGCTGCTCATCGCCCATTCGACCGTGCCCAAGACGCTTCCCTCCCACCATCAACAGTCTCCACCACGCGCGTGCACTGTTATTAACTCTTCGCTGTCCATATTGATACGCCCCAGCACCACCATCCCAACCCTCGCCGCGCTACCCACACCCCGTCCCGCCGCTACTTCCACCCTGCCCGCAACCGGCCTGCCTCCACCAACACAATCCACCATGGCGGTCCAGGCCGTCCAGAACTACGATTACCTGCGTCGCAAGAATTCGGAGAAGCTGCCCGCCGCCCCCGTTTCCGTCTCGCGTCGCCCCAACCGCGCCCAGAGCCATCGCAACAGCAACGGCACCGTCGGCTCCAACCTGTCCGCCCGTAGCGGCGGCGGCTCCATCGGCACCAATGTCACCGAACCGCCCGCCTGGTCCAAGAAGCTGGTTGTTGTTGGCGATGGCGGCTGCGGCAAGACCTGTCTCCTGATCAGCTACAGCCAGGGCTACTTCCCCGAGGTGCGTTCGCATTTTCGCGTCCGCAGCCACCGCCGCGCGCTAACGCCGTCAGAAATATGTCCCGACCGTTTTCGAGAACTACATCACCCACACTCCCCATCCGCCCACAGGCAAGATGGTCGAGCTGGCTCTGTGGGATACCGCCGGCCAGGAGGAGTACGACCGTCTACGACCGCTATCATACCCCGAGACCGACTTGCTTTTCGTCTGCTTCGCCATCGACTGCCCCAACTCGCTCGAAAATGTCATGGACAAGGTAAGCCGGCCATCCGTCCAGCCCGCCAGTATACATGGGCTGATTGCCGAACACAGTGGTATCCCGAGGTTCTCCACTTTTGTCCCACAACTCCCATCATCCTCTTGGGCCTCAAGTCCGATCTCCGCCACAAGCGTACCTGTATCGAGCTGCTGAAGACCCAAGGCCTGACCCCCGTAACACCAGACCAGGGCCGTGCCGTTGCCCAGAAGATGAATGCGACCTACATGGAGTGCAGCAGTAAAGAAATGGACGGTGTCGACGACATCTTCGACGCCGCTGTCACCATGGCCGTCGGCGAGGAGTGGAAACCCGCCAGCAGAGAAGGTACCAACGGTTCCACCCAGCCTGCCTACGGCGCCCGGAAACCGAAGAAGAGCAGGTGCAAGATCCTCTAAATTTGATACGCAAATCCCTTCCACACATGAGCGTTTACGATTCGACCCCGAATCTGTTTGGCCGTACACGTATGCACGAGAGGGTATGACCGCGATGAACGAACGCTGGGCGGGAGATCACGAGGCCGGCTGGATTTCTATGGACATGGAACCCGGGACACTGAACTGATGAGAAACGGACGATGATCATGAAAGTTGAGATGACGGCTCAGGTCCTTTCGCAGTTGAAAGAACCCGGGCAATCTCTTTTCCTTGCTATGATCGGGGAAGGGGTTCATGATGCATACTTAAGGTTTACTCGATATTCCCCTTTTTCACTTTTTTTTTCTTTCCACTTGAAGTCTTGGGAAGGCATTCATCACGGCGTTTCTTGCGGTAACCAGTAGGCTTGGTTTCTATTATTTTCTTCTTCTCCGATTGCCTGTTTCTTTATAACGGAGGTTCTACTGCCAGCGATGCTCTGCGGTTTTCCTTTTTTTTTTCTTTTCCACTCTCCTACATTACTTCTGTAATTTCCTCCTGGGTGCGCTGTCCGGCCCCTTTTTTTCTTAGACAAATATGATGCAAACACCCCAAGTCGACTATATGTTGCTGAAATGTGAAGTTCTTGGTATGATTTGGTGCAACCATGCCGCCCTCTCCCTAATCTGAAACCCAAGCAAAACATCTCCACTTCCTTACGGCTTATCTTCCTGCAAGACGGTTGTATCTTCTGTACCTTGCTGGCCATCTGCTTGGCCGTCGGGAGCACCAGTGTTGGGGACTCTCGCCATGACATTCTCGAACTGTGACCACAAAGCTTCCACGGAGCCGAACTCGTTGCCAACCTATGTGACGTTAAGGGCGCGCCGCGTTAGTGCGAACACCAGAATTCTTGGGCGTCAAAGATTAGAAACGAAAAAAAAAAAACGAAAACGAAAACGAGGCAGGAAAAAAGGCAGCAAGGATGACGCGATGGAACGCTCCATTTTGCGCCAGGCTTCCCGCGTGCCAGCGGCCGACCCACAAAAGACGTGGGTTTTTGATGATGGCAGTGCCTTGGTTGCTCACTCAGCTCCCATGCACCGCCTCGCCAGTAGTTTCCCCACCAGCCCTAAGCCTTCACCACAACTTCAGCCGCACCGCTGGGGGCAATAAAAGTGCCTTCGTCATACGACATACCGTGGCTTTGATATCAGCCCTCCCTGCTACTGCCGGGCAGGTGATCACGCCTTCTTTGCAAAGGCCTGTTCCAGCAAGGGAGGGAAAAAAAAAAAAAAGGGCGCTGTAGAGAGCAAAGTGGAGATCTGAGACTGAACTTACGGCAATGATGCTCTCCAAACTCCGATTCAGCTTATTCATGTTCTGCAGCACAGCCTCCAGGTTCTGCGCAGCTTCGCCGACCAGCATCTCGCGCTGTTGCTCAAAGTACGTCTTCTCCCCGTTACCACCGCTGTTGGTGTCATTGGCGGCCATGGTGTATTTGAAATCCCGTCGTAGTGTGTGACTGAACAGAACTTGCGCGTGGCGCACGTATCCCTAGGTCCGTCGTGGGTAAGGCGTGCGGCGCGGTGGTTTTGCGTCCAAGTCAGCAGGCCAAAAAGAGGCGGCGTACGGGTTGGCGGCTCCGGTCGATTACTCGGGGCGCGGCCGAGGGGCGAGAAGACGTATGGGCGGCGGCTTGGATCGCAGGGTTTACGTGGGCGCGTGCCGGTTCGCGGGGACTGTGTTGGGTTGGGTTTGGCGCCTTGTGTTGTGTCGCTCCGGCCCTTTCGCAAGGGAAGTGAAGTGGCGGACGGAGGTTGTCGCTCCGGCGGGGTAGGTAGGTACCTACGGACTGCCCCGAGGAATGTGGTGAGGTGCGACGTGCGATACGCCGGTCGTCGGTGGCTGTCGGGAAGGCGTTAAGACCTGATTGTTCACTACACAACGAACGGTTGGTTAGGTTTCCATGGAACTAGTCACTGCAGCCCCGCGCGGCGAACGGACACCTGCAATGGCAGCGCCGCCAGCCATGCAATTGCCACTTGTCACCCAGCTAGGCTCTGCCGCGGAGTCTACTGACGAAACACGCACCATTATAGAAGGCAACACGGTGGAGGGGGTCCTCACCGCCCTAGCGCCATTCCGAAGGCTGAAACGTCTTCCTTTGCAGATGCAAGTCGCATGTACATGTTTTGATCTTCCTTCGTTGACGATCCAGGTAATGATATGCTCCAACGGCCGGCATGCATGCATGCAGCATCTAGACCGAGACTGCGTTATCCGAGGGGAATAATATTCACAAGAAGCGAGGAAACGGGGCATTCAATAATGGTCTATTGTTCATTAAACGTGCTACGTGAGCGGTCTTCTGTGTCGTGCGGACCTCGGGCTCGTGTCTCATGGGTAAAGGTCTAGAATAAACGGCACAGCCGTTCTTTTGGAGAGGAATCAGGCGCCATGCCTTTCCTGTTCTCCAGCGAGACTGCTGGCAAGAAGAAAAGGGGAAATGGACCGACGCTTTCGCGAGATCATTAGTAGTAAAGTATCCCGGCCTCCGTCAGCCGTATTTGAAGTAGAAAGGAACACGGATATGGTGAAACAAGACCTCCTTCCGAAGGGCATGTAGCGGGGTTAGTATGACGCCATTTTCCCAGCTATCCCAGCCTCTTTGCATAAGCGCCTTGCGAAATTCAGCTCTGCAAAGGAGAAACCCAGCCAATCTGAAACGCCTTGCACGGATAATCCAAATGTAGAATAGACACGTGTACGGTCTGCCAGTGAATCAATCGACAGACTCCTTGAGAGGAGTCATGAGCGGACTCCTGCCTCGGGTCGGACTCCCGTTGCGACTCCTTGATCTGCCCGTGGCGCCCAAAGGCGCGAGTCTTTCTCGAGAATCTACACGCGCCATCAGGCCACCACGCTCCATCGCATTGCCGCCATAGGGCGATGCAATACCAAGACCTTGTCCTTGGGTGACAATGTTCTCGAAATATCCAGGCCCCAGGTCGAACTTGCCCCCACCGGGCAGTCTCGTGAGCTGTGGGGTGGCCCATCCGGATGTGTGGCCAACCTTCCCGTGGCTGTCGTCGCTGCTGGAATCGGAGTGGTACGACTCCACGCCATCGGCATTGTCCCCGAGCTCGAAGTCGTTGATGCCGCTCTCCAAGACACGTTCATAAGTCGGGCTGCCACTGTTGCGTGAGAAAAGTTTTCCACCCAATCCGAGACCAGCACCAGGTCCTGGCTTCCGCTTCGGCGATCCGCGGAAGAAGAGACCGCGCGTCTTTCGAGAGAACCTGTTCCGGCGGTCGCGACCGCAGAGAAAGTAGAGGGCGAGTAGGACAATGAACATGAACATGATGAAGCCAGGGATGCGGCGCGCCGAGTCCTTGAAAAGAGTGTCGTGCCAATCCTCCAAATCTTCCTCCAGATCGCCGGGTAGGTTCATGAACTTACCGCCAGCATACTGGAAGTCTGACGGAACTCCGGGCTTGTTGCTACCAAATCCAACAGCTAACGCCTCCGGCTCCGCCTCAACTTGGCTTGCAGCGTAGAGAACCATCTTACCAAGCGTCCAGCTCACTTCGGTACCATCAATTTTGTTGACGGCTTGGAATGGGTCCCGGTAACCCTTTTCTTTGGTCTTGTCCAAAACCGCCTTAGTGCCATTGGTTCCGGACTGCATCTCTTCGAGACCGGCCCGGGGAACTCCAATACCATCGTGCAGAACGTTGATGAGCCACGACGCCTTAAAACAGACCTCTAAAGCGGTGGCCTCATCCACCTTCTTCCCCCATCGGTGTTTGCCGATGCCAGCCTCAATCTCTTCCCAAGGCTTACTGCAGAACTCGTGGACTCGTTCTTGATAGGTCTTGAAATCATAGGCCTTGTCCTTGTGCCCCATCTCGAAGATCTCGTGCGTCGTGTGCCAGTACTCAGAGACACCAACGAAGTGGTTAACGTCGAAATCTATCGCGGGAACGTGGACACCATGTAAAAGACACGGCGCGTCGGGGCAGGGTGCATCCTTGTCGAGGAGAGGGAACGTCTTGCTCAAGCACTCGGTGAACTTGCCAGTGCCAACAAGATGCGGTGTTACGCCATTGTCTTCGCTGGAACCGGGCTCCACTGGCTTGCCCTTGACTGTGACCTCGAGGCCTTCAGGGACGCAGGGGTCTGGGAGTTCTATAGCTTCCGGCGAGGCCTCCACCAATGCCTCGACGTATCGTCTTCTAGCTTCATTTACACCGAAACCGAGCCATGTCGTGACGAAGACCTTGTATTCTGAAGGCGAACCGTCCAGAGTCCTTAAGCGGAGAAGTTTCAAGTCGTTGGAGTGCTTCTCAGCTTCCGTCGCGTTTGGCGCAAATGCGATTTGTGCCGAAGCTCCACCCATATCCAAAAACCCGTACGTGTGGTGGTTTTTGCCATGGTCATGCTCTTTCGGCTCGTCGAATCCACCGAGGAGGTAGTTTGCCGCGATCCAGCCATACAGACCTTCAGTTTCCCCGGGTATCACCTGAACATGCAAGTCGCAGTCGGGCAGCTGGAATCTGGTGTTTTCGCGAGCATATGCGCAAACCTCGTCCAAGACAGCGGCGCGCTGTTGATCCGGAAGCAGGCGCATGCCAGCGGTGGCCAGGAGGAACAGGGGGGTGTTCTCGACCTCGTCCGCGGGCACGACTTTGAGCGCATGGTCCAGCAGTTGTTGCAAGTGGTCTGGTCCCACCAGCTCGGGAGTTTCGCCAAATGTTGAGATTCCTTTTGCGCAACGAACATGAGCAAGCCATCCATCACTAAGGCTAACGCGGCAGCATACCTGGATGAATCTTGTGTGTCCACTCTTTCTTCGTCTTCAGCTTTGGCAGGCGCTTCAATTCGTCCTCGGAAGCCTCGAGGTGCGCTTTCGAAGGGTTGAGCCATCGGTACGTGTAGACGCGGGTTCCCTAATAGCACGGGAGGTAAGCAGAGAGTCTCACGACGCAGCTGGGGCAGTCGCGCGAAGAAGGCGCACTCACCGACGACCCAGCGTCGAGGATGACGCCATATCTCCCTGTGCAGTGTCAGCGTGGCCTCGCGGGGCAGATTGCGGAGGTGGAGACGTACACTTGCCCATCTGGAGAAGTGGTGCGCAGTGCGGCGGATACGACGGCGGCTATGCGGGAGCGGGTTGTTGAGAGCGAATGGACATGGCACCAGGCACAAGATAACGCAGCAGACAAAGGTGTCCGGGCGAGGAGCGAGTGACAGGCGAGATTAGGAGGGCGGGTTCTGGACTGGAGAGAATGTGGAGAGGGCAGAGATACGGAAGATTGCTAGCTGCTCGGGCCGCTCGTGTCTGGGATGGCGGCGTACGCGTACACCTCGCCAAGCAAGGCCCGCCCTCTATTCTGGGTGTCTGGGCGCGCGATCGGCGCCACCCTCCGGCCGTCGACAAACGGCCGCTGCGGCAGCGAGTGCTGCACCCCGCGACACCACTGCTACTGGAGGTCCGGTGCGGTCAGACGCCTGCCGTCCTGCGCGCGCCAGGCGATTGGCGGTTACAGGTTGGCTGCGTGCGGGCTGCAGCCAGCAGTAGTGGCGGCCGGCCTAAGGATCGGTAGCAAAACGCCGCAAGCCAAGGGGGGGTGCAGAAAAGGGCAGGCGAGGGACAAAGGGGGGCGAGCCGTGGGGCCAGCTTAGCACGCGAGTCGCTCTGACATCATCTCCTGCCCGTTTCCTTGAAACACTGGCAATTATTGCTCCGCACGCAGCCCACCGACTCCGCTCCGGGCAGGCTGTTCTGCCATTTGTCTGCCCTACTGCTACCTAGTCCTCCAGCAGGAACCGTATGAACGCCTGCGAAATCACCAGCCCGTCGTGCGGCTGCGGCGCCCGGCCCAGCGAGTCCGTGAAAAGCCCGTCGTCGAAGATGCCGTTCTCGTGCCGCGCCTTGAGGATCACCACCATGATCTTCTCGTTGAACTCCGGGTGGCCTTGCACCGTTATCAGCCGACCTTTGGCGTACATGCCTTGAACCTCGCAGAGTGGAGAATGGCCCAGCGGCTCGACGCCGGGAGGGTACTCGTAGACGATGTCGCGGTGCATTTGGTGGATGTTCTGCAGGCTTGCATGAGCTGGGCGCCTAGTGCGTGTTGAGAAGAAGGAACAGCAACGTGCACCGACATGCATGAGCCGGTGCAACGCTGTGTTGCCGCACAAATGCGGCCACCCTCGCTTGTCCTGCTATCATCACAGGGGGCACTTACAATGGTATCTTTCTTAAAAAGCTCCTTGCCTTTCTCTGTCAAGGCAAAGGGCAGGACGGACGCCTCCCACCCGGCGGTGCTCCTGTCAACCTTGACGCCCAAGGCGCGGCCAATGATTTGGTGGCCAAAGCAGACGCCGATTAGGCGCACGCGGCCCTGAGCGAGGACCTTCTTGGTAAAATCGACAAGCTTGAGGATCCAAGGCTTATCGTCAAAGGAGTTGTGCTCTGCATGCGGCGAACAATGAGCGTCCAAAACAGCGACGCACCAGGCCAGCGAGAGAACTCACTGGATCCAGTCAGGAGAACGGCGTCCACATCGTCTAGCGAGGGGTATGCCTCCTCGTTATCGACAACGTGGTAGAAGGAAAACTGCAGGTCCTTTGCTGTGATTTCGTCCGGCTGGCCCAGACCATCGGCGCCAGCCTTCAGCAAGCGTTCAAAGATGGGGCCGTAGGTGCCGAACTCGTTGACGACATCGGGCAGCGGGGTGTCGCACTCGATCACAGCTATCCGGAACGGAGGCTTCATCTTTCCTGGTGGGCGGTGCCTGGTCTCGGACACCGAGGCGGTAATATGCAAAGTGCAACGGCGGTTCGAGGGTTGGTAGGGCTGGCACGCTGTTTTATGCCCGAAGCCGGCGCTGATAGGCCGCCGAAGCGCGAGCCGACGGCCTTTGCCCCGCCTGGCCAGTGAGGGCTGCGCTGCCGCGTGCACCACAGCCGAACTTTTCGCCGCTCGGCTTGCTTGCAGTCATAGGTAGTCGCGATAACGACATCTGCCTTCTGTCTACTCCAACGTGCTGGTAGACGGCTCGCTTAGGTTGCTGGTGCTTATATGTCGGCGCGAGCGCTTGCTGCTGTTCTTGCACGCCGTGTTCTGGACATCTTCTCCCCACTGGTGACGTCCCGCCATGCCGTCCATTCGAGCGCCTGACGTTAATGCACCGGCCTCGGAGCGCACGCCTCTTCTGAATGCCGCATCCAACAACGAGGCTACCCAGACCTCGCCATATGCCGATGCACCCCGCACTGATGACATATCCAGGGTCAGCAGCCATCCAGTGGACGGCCTCAATCTGGCCCCCGGTGCCGAGGAGGCAGTGCTCTCAGAGCCTGCTCCCGAAGACGAGGGCAATCGAGACAAGCATTCGCCCTATCTTGCCGGAGTGAGCGTGACCAAGTTCTGGTTGATCTTTGCGGGAGTTCTGTTGCAGTACTTTGTAGGTCGTTGCACAACCTACAGCATTCCATCAGATGACAGTCGACTAAGAAAAAAAACACCAGGTAGCATGCTTCGATTCTACCTTGATGGCCTCCAGCCACCCCGCCATTACCTCTTACTTCAATTCTTCTAACTCAGCATCATGGCTTTCCACCGCCTTCCTTCTTACCTCCACCGCCTTCCAGCCTCTTCTAGCTCGTGTGTCCGACACGATTGGACGCCGGCCGATCTACCTCTTCTCGCTAGTCATGTTTATCCTCACGACGGCGTGGTGTGCTTTGGCTCAGAGTATTGGCAGCTTCATTGCCGCAAGAGCCGTCTGTGGCCTCGGTGCCGGCGGCGTCCTGGCAATGGGTTCGATTCTGACTAATGACCTGGTGCCCATTGAGATTCGGGGCAATTACCAAGCTTACATCAATCTTTTCTTCGGCCTTGGACAGGCTTGCGGGGCCGCATTCGGGGGCTTCTTGTGCGATACGCTAGGCTGGCGATGGACGTTTGGCATACAAATTCCTGCCCAGCTGTTGATCCTCGTGGCTGCGACAATCACCATGCCGGACACGCTTGGTCCAAACTTGGCCAAGAACTCGGACAAGAGTGCCTTCCAACACATCAAGACATTCGACTTGCTGGGCTCGTGTCTCCTAACAACGGCAGTTGCCTTCATGATCCTAGGACTCAACCTAGGGGGTAATGTTTTGTCGTGGGAGCATCCGTTCGTCGTCACTTCTCTATGCGTTTCCATCCTCGCTGGCTTCTTCCTCATCCGAGTAGAGCGCAAGGCTGGCCGTCCAGTCATGCCTCTGGCAATGCTCTTCACGGCGCCAAGGGGCAACCTTATCTTCTCTAACCTTTTCGCTTCGATTGGAAGCAATACGGTCATCTTCAACGCGCCGCTCTACTTCCAAGCCGTCAAACTCGACTCGGCATCGGAGTCCGGCTTCCGCATGGCGGCTCCTTCGCTTGCCGTAATGATATGCGGCGTCTCATCTGGCTTCATCATGACGTACACTCGCCGCATGAAGGAGCTGATCGTGGGTGGCTCGTTGATTGCCCTGGCGGGCGCCATCTGCCTGACGAGCATGTGGGATGGAATTCCGACATGGCTTGCCACCATCTTCGTCGTCCCGGTCAGTACCGGTTTGGGCTTTTCCTACCCAGCCACATCGCTAGCTGTGTTAGCAACCAGCACACAGGAGGACCAGGCTGTGATGACGAGTACGCTGAGCCTCTTCAGGAGCCTCGGGGCGGTGTTCGGCGTGGCCATCAGCAGCTTGATCGTGCAGAACGCGTTGTCGGTGGACCTGGAGAGATATGTCACCGGACCCGAGAAGCAAGAGGTATGTCGGGGGCGTAGCTCTCCGGGTTTCTTCTGGTGAGAAGGCGTCGTAAGTCGCTGACGATGCTCATCAGGTCATTCTGCGTGTACGCAAATCTGTACGTGCCATATTCGATCTTACTCAGGAACAACGAATGGAAGGTGAGTGCTACATTTGCCCGGCCGAATCAAGCTCACATAAGCACCAACCTTGCGCTCGGCCTTCCGCCGTATCTTCACGCGACATCCAAGTCCATTCTTGCTAGGCAGCAATTTTGGCAAACAGAACGCCTTGATGTGAGACTAACGCCTCTGTGACCGTAGTTATTCGGGCGTACGAACACAGCCTTCGCTACGTCTTCGCATCCGCTATCGTCCTGTTTGTCCTCGTTAACGCCCTGGTAGTACCGATAAAGCTGCCTCGTCTCGGTAGCAGAAGGCGATAGCCGAAGGGAAATGCAGGAGCATAGCCACAATAGTGGCCGCAGTCGTTGCCTCCCCAACATTTTCCTCATCCTAAACGAAAAATCAAAATGTGCGCTTTCGGCATATCACGCCCTTGCATGATGATGTACTTCATTCGTCATTCAAAAGAAGAGGCGAGACCTAAATGCACAGCCTCCTTCTGCACCAAAGCAGTAGGGTTTTCTGTAAGTTGACTTGGCATCAAATGCAGGGGTCGTAATGCTTCGGTACCATTGGTTGTGTTGCACAGGGGAAAGAAAAATGCCTCAAGATTTGCTGCAGAGCAGAAGACTAGGCTCACGAGAAGAGATGATCGAGAGAGCTGCAGTGGACCAGGAACAGGGCATGCATTTCGGGGTGTGAGTTCTCCGGTACTCCTCTTCTCATGGTGTGCGAGAGCTGAAGGCGTGGAAATTGGTAGGACGGCCTCGGGCCGTTACTGATTGAATGCTGGGGTCCTGTGTAGTTCTGATATTTGCATTGTCGTCGTACAAATTCCACTCCGGGTACAGCATGAGTCTACGAAGATCCATAAATATCACCATGGCGGAGGTTCCATGATGTTATTGTCGTCATTGGGAACCAACGCATCTTGCTAGCAGGAGATCCACTGTTCTCCACCGTGGTGCAAGAGAGCGCTACAACCAACGGTTGGCGTGGATTTGTCTTGATATGCGGGACGATGTGGAGAGTGGTTGTGGCGGAGCACCTTTTCCTCTCGACAAAGCCTGCCTCTGCCGACGCCGCTTCTCGACACTGAGCTGGTCAGGCGGCAATGTGGGCCCGGCGAACGTCCGGCTGCGGTCGACCTCTACATCGGAGAGCTATGAGGGCTGCATCGAGACCATCTAGTTGTTAGCGCAGGCCGTCAATATTGCAATAACGTCATCAATGCTGGGACGAAGCAGCCAGCACTACTAATGGCACGGCGCGCGGTAGGTGCACATCTCTAGTCCAGATGGGGGCATTGGGTTAGCGGGAGCGACTCGAAAAGGAGTCGTCTCGCTGACCGCAAGTCCTGGTGGACAAGCCTGCCTCGCTTTCTGTTTCCCGTTTTCGTTTGCTGCAACGAAGACGGTGAAATAACATCGGAAAAACCAAGGGTGATGGTCGCCAGGATAGCCTAACCCGGCAGGACATGGCGTCGTTCTTTGGTATCCGTGGTCAAGGCTTTCTTGACAACCCTTAGCCCGAGAAGAAGAAAGCATTGAATATCCACGCGGCTGCAGCCTGCCATATTGTACAAGCCGGGACGATGCCTGACTTGCGGTCCGAAAAGAGCATGTCAGACGAGCTCACAATGCGAGATTATCGCAGAAGCCCGCCGCGGTAGCACGGCCGCATTGTTGCTCCTACGGACCAAGACCGACCGTATGGGTTTTATTGCGAGGCTGACCGCATAATCCGGGCGACGCCGGCTGATCGGGGCTTTGGCGACATTGCGCAAAGCGCGGAGAGAGCCTGCTGGGCATCGTCGCGATCACCATATGAGGCGCCGTTCCAGAAGGCCATAGCAATATCGGCCAGCCAAGCCTACCCAGCGGCTATCAAATGACCGCTAGCAGGATGAAACCTCCCCTATTTCCCTCTCTGTTTCAAATGCGAGCAGAGTTTACGACAGAGAACAGCCGCCTTAAGAGAAACTAGCGGTGACGAGCCCTGCCCAACGAGCGCGTGTAGCCTAACGAGTCGCGAGACTGGTTGCGGTGCTGCCTTCGGTATCTGGAATCGAGGCAGTGCAAAAGGTGTGGGAGGCAAGCAGGCTGGGCGTGTCACCTTGCCTCTGCGTGACGGGTGAAATTGAGCTGTAATTGCTTGTGACGATGCCGAGCAGCGCCGGCCGGCGCTTGGTGGACTTCTTGCAGCCAGGTGCCGAGGCGCCCAGCTGAAGCTCATGAACGATCGGATGACTGGGCTGTGGCGGAAAGACGGGCGCAGGAGAGGCAGCTGCCGACGGGCGATGGCGATGACGATGACGACTGGTCCAGCTGTTTGCTCGCTGGTGCCCGTGGCTGCAACCTCCGGCCAGTCGCGTGTGGGAGATGTGGCGGTGGTGGCGGTGCCTGCGGCGGTGGGCAGTTTTTCCTTGCAGCGATCCAGTCGGCTGGCTAGCGGTGGCGGCTCTCCATCCAGCGAAACGCTTGCCGCAGCGGACGGCGGAGACGCTGCAGGCTCGCTTTGCTCCGCGAAAGGGGTGCCGCGCGGCCTTGGCTGGGCGCAACGACGTCTCCAGCGCACTTGGCGAGGAAGGCGGAGGAAAAGTCAATTGGCGCGGCGGAGTGCCTGACGCACCTGCACCGCTGACGAGAGCCGGCGAGTCAGGCTCGAGATTGGCCTGGGGCGACACGCCCTCCAGAAAATCACAACCGCCCTGGTTGGTTTGCGCAACTGGATGCACTCGGGCAGCGGCCAGCTGTCCGGTCGGCCAGCGCAGCCGCTGCCATGCGGTGGGTAAACAACAGCTGCTTGAGCCCCCAGCTGGCCCAAAGCCTGTGGCTCTCATGATTTGCCGCAGGCGTCGCGGAGCGCAGGGGGCGCACGGAAACTACGTCGCTTCAGGCCTAGAGTGAGGCAGTGCTGTTCTGGGCGCATCGCTGTCTCCTCCATACAACGACACATGCCTTAGGACTCCTTAGTGCGCCCTCACCCGCTCCAGCCTGCCGTTGCCAGTCCGCGACTACCGTTGGTCTTTCTCCACGCTTGCTCGCCCGCTGTTGCTTCAAGTGGCCGCTCGCTCCCCGGCCACATGACAATTGCACATTCGCCGCCTGCCCGCTCTCCTCGTCCCGACCGCATCTCCATTGGAATGGCTTTCGCTCGCTTGTAGCATAGCCCCAATCGTGCTCACCTACCGACCGCTCAACCGCCCTTCGCCGCCTTCCCCGTGAGCCCTCAGCGCGCTTGCGGATCGCCGCCCATCCGACCTTTCCATCATTCTATTACACCGAGGAACAGCTGTAACTGCTCCCCTACCGGGCGGCCCGTGAGTCTCTCCCTCGCCTGCACTGCCCGCCATTGCCCGGGCTCTTCCCAACGTGGCTGTGGGGAGGCAACCGAAGCTTCAGCTTGCTCAGGTCCGCCTTGGTTCAACCGTGGCGCCTGGGCCGAAATCCCTAGAGGGCTCACTCACCCCATCTGCGTGGACATTGAGCTGTCCACAGTTCCTTCGACCACGGTGCTAACTCTCAACACAGCCCAGTACGAGGCAGCCTTCCTACTTATTCCTTCTTGTATACCCATGCACATCTCACCTCCGTAATTCTCAGCCACCACGCCGAGGACCCACGCGCCACACCTGCGCAACCCTCTGTCGCCTGCAGTGCGAGCTTCCGGTGAGAGAAGGCAACCGTCATGGCCGATAGAAAGAGCCCGAGCCCTGAGGGCCGCAAGAGCTCGTCCTCACCTGGACCGTTCCGCCGCCAGCGAGCCCCGACCATTACCATAGACACATCGGCTGTCAACAACAACAACCCGGACATGGGAAATGCTGTGCCGCTCGGCAACCTCAGCGACAGCATCCACACCGTTCACACACAGCGATCCGAGACAAGCTTTTCGACTCAGTCTCAGACTCGCTCTTCGCCCGTCGACTTGCGCAACCCGAACTCATTCGACAGCTCTCAGGACCGCCCTACATCCCCGCACAATGTATCCTCGCCATCGAACCGTTGGGGCAACGACCCCAATGTCTTCTTGTCCGTTCCGAACCCGCGGTCGCGAGGCAATTCACTGGACTCGCAGACGGAGAATGGCCAGTCCTTGGTTTCGGGCACTACCGAGACCTATGTCAATAGCTCCCCGACAACGACGCATAAACAACAAATCGGTCACGACGAAATTCTTAACGATCAGGACGCGTTGAAGCCGGACCCCGGCACTGAGCACGAGTTCGAAGTCGAAGATAATAAGTTCGCCTTCTCGCCCGGACAGCTGTCCAAATTGTACAACCCTAAAAGTTTAGGCGCCTTCCATGCGCTGGGCGGGCTGCACGGTTTAGCCAAGGGTCTAAGAACGGACCGCAAAAGCGGTCTTAGCATGGATGAAGAGCACCTCGATGGCCATGTTTCTTTCGAGGAAGCCACCACCCCCTCATCTACCGAGACTGATAGGAAGGGTGCTGCTAACCTCGAGCGGACTGCTACAACACACTCCCAGAAGCATGGAACCAAGCCTCAGGCATATTCGGACCGTAAGAGGGTTTATTCCGATAACAGGCTCCCGGAGAAAAAACCGAAGAGTATCTTGCAGCTGGCATGGATGGCCTACAATGATAAGGTCCTGATCATGCTTACAATTGCCGCCGTTATTTCGCTCGCCCTCGGACTTTACGAAACCTTCGGCCAATCACATGAGGATGGAGAGCCTAAAGTGGAATGGGTTGAAGGTGTTGCCATCATGGTTGCCATCGCCATTGTTGTCGTCGTCGGAGCTATTAATGACTGGCAAAAGGAGAGGCAGTTCGTGAAGCTCAACAAGAAAAAGTCCGACCGGTTGGTCAAGGTCGTCCGCTCTGGCAAGACGAGGGAAATTTCGGTATATGATGTGCTTGTTGGCGACATCATGCTTCTTGAACCCGGCGACATGGTTCCCGTTGATGGCATTTTCATCGAGGGCCACAATGTCAAATGCGACGAATCTTCTGCCACTGGAGAGTCCGATGTCCTGAAGAAAATCCCGGCCGACGACGTATACCGAGCAATGGAAGCCGGCCACAGCGTCCGCAAGATGGATCCCTTCATTCTTTCAGGCGCAAAGGTTTCCGAGGGTATTGGTTCGTTCATCGTTACAGCCACTGGTGTCCACTCGAGTTACGGCAAGACTATGATGGCTCTCCGCGAAGACAGCGAAGTCACTCCGCTGCAGTCCAAGTTGAACGTTCTCGCGGAATACATCGCTAAGCTGGGTGGTGGTTCTGCATTGCTCCTCTTCATCGTCCTGTTCATCGAATACCTTGTCAGGCTGAAGGGTAGCGATGCGACTCCGGAAAAGAAGGGCCAAAACTTCCTGGACATCCTGATTGTCGCCATCACCGTCATCGTCGTCGCCGTCCCGGAGGGTCTCCCTCTCGCCGTTACTCTTGCATTGGCCTTCGCCACGACCAGAATGTTGAAGGATAACAATCTGGTTCGCCTGCTTCGTTCCTGCGAGACTATGGGTAATGCTACCACGGTCTGTTCTGATAAAACGGGAACACTCACCCAAAACAAAATGACCGTGGTTGCCGGATCGCTGAGCACGGCCCTTCGCTTTGGTGATCGCAAGGCCAAAAATATAGATGAGCAGGACGCTGCCAACAAGGGTAAACAGGCTTCTGAGGATAATGGCGATGACGTCTCTCCTAGCGAGTTTGTTTCCAATCTTGGCGCAGAACTCAAGGAGCTTTTCAAGCAATCCATCGTCATCAACTCGACCGCCTTTGAAGGAGAAGAGGATGGCAAACCCGCTTTCATCGGCTCGAAGACCGAGACGGCTCTGCTCAATTTTGCCCGCGATTACCTAGGAATGGGCACGGTCTCCACGGAAAGGTCAAACTCCAACGTCGTTCAACTGGTGCCCTTTGACTCGGGTCGGAAATGCATGGCCGCTATTGTCAAGCTTGAAGATGGTAGGTATAGGATGTACGTCAAGGGCGCGTCCGAAATTCTGGTAGCGAAAGCCGATACCATCATCGACGGTACCAAGGATCTCTCTACTCGGTCCCTCACTTCCGACATGCGCGAAACGCTCAACCACCTGATTGAGACGTATGCATCTCGGTCGCTCCGCACAATCGGGTTCCTGTACAGGGATTTTGAACAGTGGCCGCCAAAGGGTGCCCGCGCACTGGAGGACGATGCTTCTCAAGCGAACTTCGACGATATCTTCAACAACATGGTGTTCCTCGGTCTCGTTGGTATCCAGGATCCTCTCCGCGTCGGAGTTCCCGAAGCCGTCCAGGACTGCAAGAAGGCCGGTGTTTTCGTGCGCATGGTCACTGGTGATAACGTCCTGACGGCCAAGGCCATCGCAGAAGAATGTGGTATTCTCGTTCCCGGTGGTATTGTCATGGAGGGTCCCAAGTTTAGGAAGCTGGGAAAGCGGGAAATGGACCAAGTCATCCCTAAGCTCTGCGTCCTCGCTCGCTCCAGCCCCGAAGACAAGAGAATCCTGGTCAAGCGTCTCAAGGAGCTTGGCGAGACGGTTGCCGTCACCGGCGATGGTACCAACGACGCTCCTGCTCTCAAAACCGCTGATATCGGTTTCTCTATGGGAATCGCTGGTACGGAAGTTGCCAAGGAGGCGTCGGCTATCATCCTCATGGATGACAACTTCTCGTCAATTGTCAAGGCTTTGTTATGGGGTCGTGCCGTCAACGATGCTGTCAAGAAATTCTTGCAGTTTCAACTTACGGTCAACATCACTGCCGTACTTCTGACTTTCGTGTCGGCCGTCGCTAGCTCCGACCAAACGTCGGTCCTTACTGCCGTCCAGCTTCTCTGGGTCAACCTGATCATGGACACGTTCGCTGCCTTGGCTCTTGCCACTGATCCGCCTACTCTCAGTCTGCTCGATCGGAAGCCTGATCCCAAGTCCGCCCCGCTTATCACGGTTACCATGTGGAAGATGATCATCGGCCAGGCCATCTACCAGCTTGTTGTGACCTTCATCCTCTTCTTCGCCGGCAAGAGCATCCTCTCTTACGAAAGCGAACACGAACAAGACCAACTCAGTACGCTGGTCTTCAACACTTTTGTGTGGATGCAAATCTTCAACCAGGTCAACAACAGGCGCCTTGACAACAAGTTCAACGTTTTCGAGGGCATGCACCGTAACTACTTCTTCATTTTCATCAACCTCATCATGATTGGCGGTCAGATCATGATCGTCTTCGTCGGTGGTGCTGCCTTCTCGGTGAAGCCACTCAATGGAGCGCAGTGGGGCTACTCAATTGTTCTCGGCTTCCTCTCGCTTCCGGTTGGTGTCATCATCCGGTTGATTCCCGATGAGTTGGTTGCTAGCTTGATCCCCGCCCGGTTCAAGCGTAAGCCTACGCCCGACCTGGTCTTGTCGGATGACTATGAGTGGAACCAAAGCCTTCTTGAGATTCGCGACGAGCTCGCGTTCATCAAGAGGATCCGTGGTGGTCGTCTCAGCGCGCTTAAGTTCAAGCTCCAGCATCCTCGGGAAGCCGCTCGTGAGGTGTTCAGCCGTTCGCGCAGCAGCCACTCTCTCCCCCAGACGCCAAACAATGAGCGTAGTGACAATGAGGGCGGGTCTCCTGCGCCTCCCACGCCTATTAGCTCCCATTCACGCAGCCGCAACCGGTCGCGCTCGAACTCCGCATTCGGGCCTGCAGCGGCCATGGCTGGCATTGTTGCAGGCAGTATTGCCGGATGGTCGCCGATTGAGCGACGCGACGGGGATAACGGCGAGGGCGGCGTTGCTTTCGCACGTGGGCGGGCCGACATCGAGTCCCAAGAAGGAGTCAGCGTACACTCGGGCACGAGGAGCGAGGATCCAGTGATTGTGAAGGAGGGTCCTACTCCTGGAGTTCCTCCCAGCCAAAGCAACGAAACCACGCCGGCATTCGAAGTCGGGCCCTTTGCTGATCAGCCCAAGCTGGACAGGCAAGAGGGAGGCGATGGCAAAACCAAAGATACCCAGCCATAAGGAAAGCCGTACGTAAGTGGACAGTAAGCTTTTAATGGGAGGACCTTCACGCCAGACGTTAGCTGTTTTTCGATCTTGAGATTCCCCGCCTCCGCGTGCGAATTGTGGCCTGTTGGAGGGTTGGCGTTTTTCTTTTCCTTGATTCTCACACATGCCGGAGGCAACCTCGCGACGGTTCAACTAGCATTGTATGCGAACGGTGTAATGTAAATAGATGGCATGGGATAGCTCTATTGCTTCGAGTGTTCTTTCCCCCTAGGCGATCGAGCGTATGGTTTATTGACGAGAAAAGACGGTTTTATTGTGTACTCGACTTTGGGATCACGAGGGCTTGTGATGCTCGAACTAGTTAGCTTCGGAATGGCAAACATCAGCTTTGGATAACGGAACCGATGAGTACCTGCCCTTGATCACGTCCTGCGCTGCTCGCTTCTTGCTGGCTGTTCCGTGGCATCCTGTTGGTGGGCACGCTTGTCCGTCTGGGTAGCAGCGAAGCGCGGGACGACTGGTGGGGTGAGATGGCCAAGCTGCAGGACGGCCACAACAGCGGTTGGGGGGTTGAGAGACAAGAGAAAGAAGGAAACCGTCAGACGACGTCAAATTACTGTTGCGCTGGCGCACATCGCACTAACTGCGTTCAGAGAGTCGACGTGCCGGTATTCCGTGAGGCTCGTAGGGCTGACATGGACCCTGGTCCCGAGGCTCAGCTGCCCCACTCCAGCCTGGGAGCTTGTCCCAGTGGTTGTCACCGCCTCCCTCCACCTTTCCGCATTCCCAACCCCACCCCACACCCGGACACATCGCTCTAGCATACACAATGGCCCCCTCCACCCTCGATCCCAAGACGCTCAGCGCTTTTGAGAATGCCGCTGCTGGACAGTAAGCTCACATTCCCCCAAAACCCTCAATGGAACCAGTTCTCACTCCATCCTCCCTGAACCGCAGTGACGGTGTCCTCTCCGACCCTACCGGTGCCCTCGTCATCAAGCCCTGCACTGCCGCTGAGATAGCTTTTTACGAGGCCGCCACCACCTCGCACCCGGCGCTGGCCGCCTACATGCCCACCTTCATGGGTACGCTAGAGCTGAACAAGTCGCCCGAGGCTGCCACGCTCGCCGCCGCCGTCGCGTCCGCCTCGGACTCCCCAGACCCCTCGGGCGCCTCGACGCCGGCGGTGGCGCCGATCCCTGAGGCCGCTGCTCCCGCCTCCAGTGCTGGCGCTGGTGCTGGTGACACGGCCGCCACGCTGTCGCTCGACGACGTGGGGCCGATGAAGGGCAAGAAGCTGTCGACTGACACGTCCATCGTGCTGGAGAATGTGGCGGCCGGGTTCCGCAAGCCGAACATCTTGGATTTGAAGCTAGGCGCGCGCCTGTACGACGACGGCACCGCGGAGGCGAAGGCCGCACGGCTGGACAAGGTCGCGAGCGAGACGACGAGCTCGAGCTTGGGCTTCAGGATCGCGGGGATGAGAGTCTGGCAAGGCGAGGGGGAGGAGGCAAGGAAGGGTTCGGATGAGAATGCAATCTTCGATGAGGCGAGCAGGTACAAGACATTCAACAAGCTGTACGGCAGGGTCTTCAACGCGGAAAACGTGGTCGACGGGTTTAGGGAGTACTTCCTTGTACCAGGCGCGGGACACTCGGCGCACACAGCGAAGCCGATTGTCGCGAGGCTGCTGAAAGATGTCAAGGGTGTGCAGGCCGCGCTGGAGGCTGAGGAAAGCCGCATGTACTCTGCATCGTTGCTATTTGTGTATGAGGGCGATGCTGCGGCGGCGAAGGAGGCGGAGAACGCGGCCGAGAAGGCCGAGCTCGACGCTCTGCAGACGGCGACTGCCGCCGGGGAGAATGGGTTGAACGAGGAAGACGATGACGAAGTCGAGCTCGATGGCGACGAGGAAGACGCGCCCAAGTTTGCCGTCGTCAAGCTAATCGACTTTGCGCACGCCACCTTCAGGCCCGGCCAGGGCCAGGACGAGAATTCTCTGAGGGGCATTCGCTCTGTTGCCAAGATCCTTGAGAACTTGGATACTGAGCTTGCGAAGGCATGATCCACTCACAAGCTGGGCCCATGCACTGGAATAGGCAGCATGGGAGCTGTGCTCCTGTATGGCTCGACTTTTGGGCATGGATAGGTTAGAGCTGGGCTTTAGTTCTCGAGAAACGAAGTAACGGAAAGTAGACAAATGCGGATACCCCGATGAAGAGGATCGACCTTGGAATCAAGTTTTTTTTTTTTTTTTTTGGTGAGAGTCATCTGGGATGAAGGACGTCCACATCCTACCAGTGACGGTGCCTCAATAATAATTTTTTTGTAATTGAGGCGTGGTGCTGTCGCGTATTTCGTTGACGCCTTCCACTAGATGTCATTAACACGCCATGCATTCACGCCGGAGAGATCGACACAGGTCAGGAACCCATGGTATCCGCAAAGCATCTGTTCAAGGATGTTTCATGGACCATGTAGCTTTTGCGCCGCTCCAGCGAACACTCATATGCAAAGCAAAAACGTGTCCAGCACGCCCTAGTAATACAAGCTCTTCAAAATGGCTACCGTCAATCCTTCTTATTGCCTTCACCCGCCGCTCCGCCGGCCAGTCACCCAAACCACCTACCCAACAAGCTCTTGCCGCCAGCGCCACCCTCACCTCTCCGCGCAGCCTCGGTCTCGATCCACTCGCGCAGGAAAGCGGAATCCTTCATGCGGTCAACGCTTGTCAGGCGCGTTTCGAACTGAGCCTCGCCGCGATCGAAGGCCATCAGCGTCGGCATCGACGTGATGCGGTACGTCAGCGGCAGGTCGCCGATGGTCGCTGCATCCACCTGTACCTCAGAGTAGCCCACTCCTCCTGCCTTCTCACCCGTGCCGGATTCGATTTGGTTGTGGATAAGCGGCGCGATGGCTTTGCAGGACGGGCACCAGGATGCCGTCCAGAGGGTGATGAGCGGGCGGCGCGTGGAGGCGGAGATGAGGAGGAGGTTGGAAAGTTCATCGGGGGTGCGGATACTGCCGGGGGAGAAGGGCTGTTAGAGGGTGGCATGTGGCTTGAACGGGAGGGAGAAGCGCACGTTGTGTATATGCGGTTTAGGCTTGGTGCGGAGCTGAAGGCGGATGCGGTGTTGGAGAAGTACCGGGCGCGCGGCGCGGCGCTGGTTGCGATGCGGATGGCAATACGCGAAGAGTGGGTGAAAGGGCTCGAGAGCGTCATGTTTGGCGGGTAATTGGTTATGTGGAGGAGCTCGTGGTACGAGATAGTGAAGCTATCTTGGGTGGGCCGCAAGCTGCAGTGAAAACGTCATCGCGAGTGATCGACGCGCTGCAGGGATCTTGCATTTTGGACCTTGAGCGATGACTACGATGCACTGGCTACATCCCATCTTACTACTGTTTTCTTTCCAAACTGCACACTTGCTCTTCCGCGAACCATATACTTATAGGCTACGTACTTAATTTTCACTCCAGCACTCTCCGTAAGCGTAGCATCTTCAATATCGTTTAAAATCTTGCTAACACGCGGTGTGAGCTACTGAATAAGGGGTGTTTATTATCTAGTCATTTTACTACACGTTAATCTATAAAGATCTCACACAAGTGATCTTCATTCTAGAATACCCGCGGGCTATCCACGATGCCGACTGAGTATTACGTAGCAGCGACTTCCCTAGCTAATACTTGAGTTTATACGACTAACCTTTGACACGTTTTCTCCTTCTTCTCGTACAGCGCAGTAGCTAATAGAGCTTAAGCGGTCTCCTTCTTATCCACCAACGAATCAAGCGGTGATTAACTGTATGAAGAAAAAAAAATCCCAGTCTCCGCCCTAATCCTACAACTAAGCCTTGTACTTAAATGACCATGATAGTGTTATAAGTTGAAATACACTTGTTTATAACGAGCCGCAAACCCACTTTATGCTTGTCTTACAACACTAAAGATATATACAGTGGTACATTGTGCGAACCGACTCTGCCACCTCTTCCCTAGTATGAGGGCGTAGCTGTAGGTACGCCTAGATACAGGCCTCTTAGATTACAAAACTCTATAATGTATCGATTGTGTTCCCGGGTATTTTATGACTTGACATCCTCCTTTGATTGCCCAGCTCTCCTCTCGCGTACGCTTTCCACGACAACAGGCCTCCTGACCCTTTCTTGCTCCTCGAATCCTAGGAACTGACCCACCAACCCTCCAGGTTTCGGGATCGGGCATTCACGTCTCCTCTCAGCTCCCTCAAAGCCAGCCTCGCTGCCCTCGGAATTTGTTGTTGTAGCTGCCGCAGCGGAGGATTCCTCACCGGCAGCGATCTGCCGCGTCGCCATCCGGTCTTCTGGTGGGAACCTCCTTCTCCGTCGGCGTCGTTGTGCGCCTTGATCATCGTTGAGGTTGTCGCTCGAGTCGTTTGCGGCGCGGGAGTCGACGGGACACGGGAGGATGTGTGGGAGGCCGACGACGAAAAAAGACGCTAGCAGTGTGGCCGAGAAAAGGGACGCCGTCTGGCGGGACCGGGGATGGAGGATCGGCGGCATCGTCGAGAGCGTTCAATTGGCCGTTGTGATGGATGGATGGATGGATGCGCCGGCGAGTGCGGGGCAGCGATGGAACAGTGACGGAGGGAGTGTTGTTTTCAAGCTGGCTGCGGCATTGGAAGACTGGCCGGCAGAATCAGTTTGAGCTACAAGCTGCGGGGCATTGGGGCGGGGTGCGCACGAATGGTTCGATGTTCCCCCACGCGACACGGTGCCTAGTGGGTGTGGGGTCCCCGTGTTGGTGTGATGAAGAGAATGGAGGTGGGCTGATGAGGTTGCCCATTCCATTCGCTAGCCATTGGCGGAAGGGCTGAGGGCCGTGCGCTGTAAGGCCTTGCAAGGATTCTTCATCGGCGGGTCAGTGCCGCGCGCATGCGGCAAGCGCTTGTCCGCGGCAGACCCTTTGCCGCCCGGCGCGAGCGCTTCTGTCGCCGAGTCTGGGCGCGCGCATCACACACACTTGCACGTCCTCCCGTGCGCATCCCAGCTTCACAACGCCTTCGTCCCCCGCCCTCGCCTTTGCTCGTCGCGTCCTTGTACAGCGCGCGTACATTCGCGTCGCTTCGCCTCGGACACACTCGCTGAAGCAGCAGCCCTTGCCCCCGCGCACCGTGCAACCCTCCACCGAGTCAGCTCACGACCGCACACCTAGCTACAACATCGAGAACCGGAGACCTACGTCCGCCCAGAACGCGTTAGCAGCCGTTCAAGGCACGCCTTTACCTCCCATACCTCGGGTTTCCTTGGCCGCCCAAGCCTAGCAGAACACATCTCTCGACATGAGTGACCTGGACCAGTATGTGACGCCATTTGTTTCCGGCATGGCACGAGGGCAAAGGTAGACGGACGAGCTGACGCTGAATTCCTCCATCTAGAGCGATTGCGCAACTGCGGGCATGCCGTCCCATACCTGAGACGCAGGTACGCGAGCTATGCTACAAGGCGAGGGAGCTGTTGATCGAAGAGGGCAATGTGGTGGGCGTCGATGCGCCGGTGACGGTATGATATTCATGAACACTTGGGACGATGCAGTGGTTGATTAAGCATGTTTGCGCAGATATGCGGAGATATTCACGGTCAGTTCCATGACCTGATGGAGCTTTTCAGAGTGGGTGGCGATGTGCCGGACACAAACTACCTATTCATGGGTAAGTCATTTCCGTACGTGACTGCCTTACAACACTGCAGTTGAGACGCTCGTGTCTGGGGGGCTTTATCAACCTGGGAATGCAGCCGCATTCTCTGCGTTTATAACCTCTCGCTTCGTAGCCGATCACTCGGGCAAGGGACAGTAGAAGGCTTTGCAAGCTCAACGCAACTGCTCCAGAACATTGAATCGCTAACACATTGCAGGGGACTTCGTCGATAGAGGATTCTACTCTCTCGAATCATTCCTACTCCTTCTATGTCTAAAAGTACGGTATCCAGACCGGATCACGCTCATCCGCGGAAACCATGAGTCCCGGCAGATCACAACCGTCTACGGCTTCTACGATGAGTGCTTGAGGAAATATGGCAGTGCAAACGTGTGGAGGTTAGCAGGTTCTTGCGCGCATCTGGTGTCTGGCCAGCCATGATTGGTTTCTGGGCTGACTTCAAACCGCAGATACTGTTGTGAGGTTTTCGACTACCTCGCCTTAGGTGCATTGGTTACGGGAGCCGCAACGAATCTTGAGCCTACTGGCACCTCTCATGCAGACCCAAACACGCAAGGCAGCCAGGGAGAAGACCAGGACATCGAGATCGAGATCCTCAATTCTAACAATGAGGTTATCAACCGGTACCCGCGCAACCCCGGCAGCGATTCTCCGGGCCCACTTGGACCTTCGAGCTCCCCAATTGCCGACACGTCTACTAGGACCGGTCCCGCTGGAACCGGCGCCTCAGGATCCAGTTCCGGTTCAACCGGAAACCCTGGTGGAGCAGTACTTTGCGTGCACGGTGGCTTGTCCCCCTTGATTGACACAATCGACAAGATTCGTCTTCTTGATCGCAAACAGGAGGTCCCGCACGAGGGTGCCATGTGTGACCTACTTTGGTCGGACCCGGATGAGATCGACGGCTGGGGCCTGTCTCCGCGGGGCGCCGGGTTCCTCTTCGGTGCCGACATCGTCAAATGCTTCAACCATAAGAACGATTTATCCCTCATCGCGCGGGCCCATCAGCTTGTAATGGAAGGGTTCAAGGAAATGTTTGATAATTCAATCGTAACGGTGTGGAGTGCGCCAAACTATTGCTACCGCTGCGGCAACGTTGCAGCTATCTTGGAGCTCGGCGAAGACGGGAGCAATGGCGGCTACGTTCCTCGCGGTAACGGCGACACGAACCGGAGTAGAGGTCTGAGCGACAGGAACCGAGATGGGCCAGGGCGACGGTATAGAGTCTTCGAGGCTGCGCCACAGGACTCGCGTGGCATGCCTGCGAAAAAGCCGGTGGCAGACTATTTCTTGTAGAAAGCCAAGAGCGATGCTCTGGCGTGGGATACCCCTTTTCTTACACTGGCTAGCTCCGGTGTCATGTTGTACAGCATCGGAATGGGGGCAATGTGTATGGTGGCGTTACTGGGCATAAACATGGCGACGAAAGAAATGATATTAGGAACTGGTTTGCTGAAAACCCATACTCTCTCGACACTCAACATACGAGAGGGGGGTTTTTTTTCTTCAGCCGAGCGCCCTCTGAATACCGGACAGTTTCAGGGAGGTTACGGCACGTCTTACTTACGTGTGCCTTCAAACAACGGCCTGCTCTCCGGGACCGTGCCGGAGCGGTTCGGCCCGCACATGCTCAATGAACTTAATCGATTGCGTCACAATCATAACACTTGCTTACCAATGTGCCGAGTAATCCGTGGGGCAAATCACGACGTCAGCCCATCTGCTTCACGACATCGCAACTAGCAATCAGTGGACCCTCCTCTCTTACTATTTGAAGCTCCTTCGATCCCGAATCAATTGACTCGTAGAATTCTCAGCAAACAACCCCGCAGAACATACATAATTCGCCTCTGTCATCCGGTCTGCCCACCCGCATCACACGCAAACACAGCACCATCACCACGGCCACAATGTCGCAGCACGTCCTTCTGATTGGCGGGCATGGTAAGGTGGCCCAGTTCATGACGCCTCTCCTGCTCTCGCGCTCGTACGCTGTCACGTCGATGATCCGCGACCCGGCCCAGTCGACCACCATCAACAAGCTGAGCGAAGGCCAGCCGGGCAAGTTAAACGTGCTGGTCAGCAGCGTCGAGGACGTGAAGAGCGAGCAAGATGCAAGGAAGATCCTAGATGAGGTGAAGCCGACTTGGATCATTTGGAGCGCAGGTATGTGAAGCCTTTTGTCTGTTGGTCTCCCTCGCATGATGGTTTCAAGAGTGGGTGAAGGGGGAGGATATAGGGCATCTTGCGGGGTGCTTTGGGTATTGCAACTCCATTGCCCAACACGAACAAAAACCCCTGCAATTACATGATAATTTCTCTCGTACCTGATTGCGCTGAGAAGAGTAACTAATCTCATCATCCTCTCTCCCCGTAGGCGCGGGTGGAAAAGGTGGTCCCGACCGAACGTACGCGGTTGACCGCGACGCAGCCAAGGCCTTCATCAAGGCGTCGACGGCGTCGCCCAGCGTCTCGGCGTTCCTAATGGTCTCGTACCTGGCGTCGCGTCGCACCAAGCCGGCGTGGTGGAGTGAGGCCGAGTGGGCCAGCGCCACCAAGGTCAACACGGAGATCCTGCCGGACTACGCCAAGGCCAAGATCGCCGCCGACGAGTACCTGGCGGCGATGACGAAGAGGCGGGGAGGGGACTTTAGGGGTATTTGTTTGCGGCCAGGCACGCTGACGGACGAACGGGCGGGTGGTGTGGAGCTGGGGAAGACGGGCGGGAGCGGTGGGA
>LAEG01001308.1:0-21534 GCA_001455585.1 Diplodia scrobiculata
GGCGGGGAGGGTGAGCAGGTGGACGAGGCACCAGAGCGGGATGGTGATGGCGACGGATATGTTTTGGTAGAGGAGGCCGATGAGCGTGGTGCTGCGAGGGGGGCGGCGTCAGTGATGTCGTCGTCGCTGCCGACGGGGCGTGGCTTGCGTGCTTACTGCGCGATGATGCGCCGCTTGTTGCCCTCGCGCTTCGCTTCCAGCTGGATCAGCGTCCAGTACGCGCCCATCTGGCCGAAGAAGTGGGCGGCTTGCAGCGTGCCGGCCGGATGGCGGCCGTCCAGCAGCTGCCAGAAGAAGATGACCAGCAAGGTCAACTGCCGGTCGAGGGCGGCGATGCCGGTCCACTCGCGCGTGAGAGGTACGGCGCCGTCGGTGCCGGGCATGGTGGTGATGGCCGGGTTGTCGATGATGTCGGTGATTTTGGGGAACATGCCGTTGTTGGCGCTGAAGACCACGGTGGTGGTTGCTCCGGCCGCCAGGAGCGCCGGCAGCAGCACCGTCGTGGAGAGGTTGAGATTGACCATTGTTTGATGTGAAGAGGATGGAGGATGTCGAGTGAAGCTGATGTCCGACGCTCATATATATCTGTTGCCGGATGCGCTCGGCTGCAAAATGCGGGGAGCGTCGACCGGGGTAGAGACGTCGCCGGGCAGGTCTGTTGCGGAGATGCCGCATTTGGAAGTCGGAGCACGCGGTGCGTGAGAGCGGCGGCCTACAATCGTCACAGTCGCTATCGTCGTGAGACAGTCTCCGGCGGTGAATGTATCTCGCGTGCTAATCCTTCAGCTGCGTAGTGTACATGATCAGCGGCGCCGCCACCTCGGAGCGGAATAGCGGCCATCAAGCTAAGATTTAGACTTATAGCGAAAGGGGGATGCGGCTCTGAACCACTGCACCATGGCGTCACTGGTATTGACCACCAGCTTTATATCCCACACCGCCAGCGTGACCAGTTAGAGGCCGATAAATTGACCCGCTCTCCGCCTTTCTTCTTCCCCACTACATCCACCATGTTGCCCGCCGCCGTCTCCCTCCTCGCGACGCTGTGCTTCGGCGTCGCCAGCGCCAGCCTGACATGCAGCTCTGAATCACAGCCCAACCCCATCCCCAAGGCCGGCGGCACCAACCCCACGGGCACCATCAACGGCACCCTCGCCGTCCTCCCCATCCCGCTCGCCGAAGCCCAGCGCATCGTCGGCGACAGATACACCATCCAAACCGCCGCCTACCGTTCGCTGCTCCCTTCCTTCCCCGCCGACATGTACCCCGCCCTCATCCAAGCCGTCCTCGACCACGACGTGCAAGCCACCGGCATCAGCATCCCGGATTTCACCGTAAGCAAACGCCGCCTCCGTCCCGAAACAAGAGGCGTCTGACTGACGACGACCACCACCACCGCTCCCCAGCGCATCTCCATCGAATACCCCTTCCTCTCCATCCCGGGCGCCAACGCCTCGACCTCGTTCCGCCTCGCCCCCATCCAAGCCATCACCGCCACCAACCCCATCGCCCTCGCCGGCTCCGCCCACGCGCCCCTGGGTGCCGACGGCGCGACGCCGCTGCTCTCGCGCCAAACCGTCAACCGCATCTTCGACGAGCAGGCCAACGGCGTCGACGTCGTCACCGGCCAGCCCGTCCGCATCGGCCTGGGCATGGGCCTCGCCGCCAAGGGCACCGTCGCCAACTGGCTGCCCGCCGGCGACGACGGGAGGTTGCTGTGCTTCTGGGGCGGCTGGGGCGGCTCCGTCGGCATCGTCGACGTCGCCAGGCGCATGTCGATTGCCTACGTCATGAACAAGATGGAGAACGTGGGCTTTGGGAATGAGCGGACGAGGGCGCTGGTGACGGCGACGTATCGCGCGCTTGGGGTTGAGCCTTGAGGCAATGCGGATGTGCTGTGTTGTTGTTGTTGTTGTTGTCGTGAGGAGTCAGTCGTAGCTTCTTTTCGGCGTCCATGTAGGGCGAGTAAGCGAGATTGGTCAGCAGTAGTTAGTCTGCAGGAGCCGAGCCGAGAAATGGAGACCACCTACCCACCCGTTCCTTTGTGCCACGGGAATTGGCCTGTAATGGTGTAGCAAATGTGCCGTGTTCATCCATGGCGGGGTAGGACATGGAGGGGAAGCGGGCCAAGAGTCTCCGCCGCCTGTTGCTCGGCGTCCTGCCGCTTGGCTTGCTTACAACAGCGCTGTATGTCTTGCTTACCCAAAGCCCGGTTGCTGCTGTTATAAACTCGAGCTTTGCTCCTGCATGATGCAGAACCCCGCAGTCTTATTCCAGCCTCAACCACACCGTCATCGCCCCAGACAACTACACCGCCGCCGCGCACGCCGACGACATCAAAGCAGTGTTTGACTTCCTCTCCGTGCCCTCCGCCTACGTCTTCGCGCACGACAAGGGCGTCGGCCGTCGTCGGGGGTAGGACGGGACCTATACGAGAACTAACTGGCAGCTGGGCTTTTCTTCTCGGTGCCGGACGCGGCGCAGTGTTTCGTATCCGGTCGCGAGAGGGGAGATGGATGCTGGCGCGGTATTTTTTTTTTCTTTATTTTTTTTGGCGCGCGTCGTACGCGGGCGGTGAGGCCGTCTCGCGGGACCATCTGGAGCGGTACCTATGCCGCGAGTGTCGGCGAGCCCGGGTTCCTGAGGAGCATGCCGGATGTCTTCTCGGTCGAGACGGTCGCGCGGGACGGGATGCGAGGTTCTTCGACGACACGGTTCGCCCGTCCCCGCTGGCCACGCCCGTCCTGGCGCTGCAAGGGGAGACGAGCTTCGGCGTGCATGCGCTCGAGCGGGTGTGGGCGCCCGTCGGGGAGGATGTCGTTGCTGAGGTCGTGCCGAAGGCGGGGCATTGGGTTTGTACGTCTGCTGCACTTTCTTTCTTTCTTTTTTTTTTTTTTTTTTGCTGGCTTGTGTTGGAGATCGCGTGTTTGCTAACTCGGGAGTTCTGTTGGTGGATGAGAATCCGACCTGGGTGGCCAATCGCATTGCCAGGTTCATCGCGGACGACAACGATACTTTGCCGACTGCGGATCTGAGCTGGTTGACGGATAGGGTGACGCTGCAATCCTCGTAGCCCTGCTGCTTGTCAGTCTTTCTATGCCAGGCAAGGGACCGCAAAAGCCAAGATGATGTGGCTTGAGGGGACGGAAATCAAGGTGGCGGTTGGGGTTTCGCTGAAGTACTCCATTCGCCGATGTGTACAGGCCAGTTGTATGTACGCTGGTCCCAAGACATTAACAGGGTATTATTCCGTAAGGAGACAAAACACAGCTCAAGACCACTTCTCGCGTTGCTGCACCGGCGTGTCGCCCGGCAACTCGGCCACAAACTGGTTGCTCGCCGGCATCTCGGCAAAGTCGGTGACGTGCCCGGGCAGCTCGTGCCGCGTCTCGGGCACCTCCATCTCCGTCGCTTCTCCGCCCGTCGCCGTGCCCGCCGCGTCCGGCCGCGGCGTCAGCGGCGATATCACCGTCGACCCTCCCCACGTGCTCGAGTTCCACGTCGCGCCCTCGGGCGACGCCAGCTCCGTCGCCTCGCCGCCCGACCTGCTTTCCCGACCGCCGCCGCCGCCGACCTGCGTGTCCTGCAGCTCGCTGAACCCTCCTTTTTTGCCTCCCGCCCCGCCTTTTCCGCCTCCTTCTGCATTCGCCTTCGCCAGCGCCCGCCCGCTCCTCGACCGCCGGCGCCACACCAGGTATGCCAGGATCCCCAGCACCGCCGCCGCAACGCCTATCCCGACACCCAGCCCGATCTTGGCGCCCGTGGAGAGCCCGCTCCCGCCGTCGTCCGATGATGAGGGTGACGATGGTGATGCGGTGCCCGTCGCGCTTGCGGCCGAGCCGGTCGACGTCGCTCCGGTCGTCTGGTCAGACGTCGCCGCCGCTGTTGATGTCGGCGTCGGCGTCATGGTCTCGCCCGACTTGGTGGGGTTCGTCTCGAGCACGTCGAGGTCCGACGCCTTCCAGCGCACCTGGATGGCGTAGACGAGCGGCGTCGTGGTGTAGGCCGCCACGGTCGGGGTAATCAGCGTGTAGGTCGATGCCGCCGTCTTGATGCACTTGCTCCATACGTACTCGTCCGTGCTCGGCGAGCCCATGCATGTGTAGCCTCTGTGGGGGGGCGCTGTTGAGCCTGGGTTGCGCGGGGCTGGTGCGTGCTTGGACTTACGTGGGGCAGCAGATTATGGCGGTTTCGCCGTCCTGCAGCGGGCCGCCGATGAAGGGCGTGCCGTCGCTCCATGTTGCTGCGCTGGTGGGCCAGGTGCATCCCGGCGTGTAGCTTTCAGGACATATGCCTGGGCTGTAGAATCTTGGGAGGGCGTGAGCCGAGAGTGCGGATTGGGTTTCGAGAGGGGCACAAACCCGAATTTGTAATCCCAATACGTCGTAAACCCGTTGGGCATGCATATTGAGCTTGCAAGCGCGGGTGTGTCGTACTTGGTCCTTTACCGTGCGGATTAGGGAGAGGCTGGGGCCAGTTGCGCGGCGAGCACATACCATGCGTCCGAGGAGCAAAACTCGGGAGTTGCTGGCCGGCTGTCAGTGCGCTTCCTCAAGGCCCGGTGAAGGTTCGGAGACGTTACTGAAGACGGTGGTGAGAGGCCCTGCGCCTCGTCGGAGGGAGGTTGAGGAGAGGACGTGGGTCGTCGTGCTGGTCATCGGCCCTGGAGTTCGCCGGGACGGGCGGAAGAGACAGGAAACGGGCAAGAAAGGGACAGCACGCCGCACGAGAGCGGGAGCGGGCAATGTTATTGCGGGCGACGGGCTACGGGCAGCGCTTGACGTCAACAGCGAGGACCAAGCGGACGGGTAGAGATTGGGACGCAGGAGGTTCAACACCTCCCCTCGAGCGCAATCTCATCGCGGCTTCGAGGCACGCGCACACGTGTTTTGGCCGTGCGCTAGCGACTCAGGCCGATCATGCAACAGAGACCGCATGCTGGCCCGGATGAGACGAACTGGTCGCGGATCTGCGCATGCCGACCAACAAGACGCGGCTGGTCCGCCTTCAAAGGGGAAACCGCGCCACAAATCCGACTGATGTGCTCCGGCGTTGTAGGAGTGACATGGCGTGCCTGACCGCCGGAGGAGCTCGGCGCCAGGTACGTATGCTTCGCTCTCTCGGCAGGTCGCTCTGCTCAAACACCAGTCCGAGCCGGCCGCCACGGGACCGGCTCCGCGGGCGCGGGACTCCCGTCGGTCGCGACTGCGCGGCAGCGGAAGGGCTCGTATTCCAGGGGGGCGCCATGACGACACGGCGTGGACGATCGGGAAATCTGCAAGAGACCGGCCGGTGGGTCGCAGGCGCGACCCGCGGCAGCACAGCCGATCAATGGAGCATCGGCCATGATGCGCTCGACAGCAAGAGTGGTGGTTGCAGAGAGCCGCTGGCGGGCGGCCGCCGTTGGTGGAACGGCCCGGCAGAATGCGCTCACGTCACGTGCCGGCCCGGGCGGTGAGGCTGACTCGCCAGCAAGCGGCGACTCCGGCCGCGACTTCGCGCCCAACCGCCCAACCGCCCAACCTCCGCGCCATCTCTCCTCCCCAGCAGACCCCTCGCCGCACGCCCCCTCATCTCCCCGCTGTTCTTCCATCTCTGCGAAAGTCGCCGCGCGGCGCGACACGGCCATCTGTCCCACGGACGGGCGTCGAGCGACACGCACGTCCTGGGCCCTGCACGGCGGCCGCCACCTGGAACCGCTCCTGCCTGGCCTCTGCGACTGCGCCGGCCCTTGACGCCGCGCCTGGAACTGCCTCGCCTGGTCCTCTGCGGTGCTGGTCCCTCGGCCTGAGTACCTGGAACTGCTCCGCCCAGTCCTCTCGTCAGCGGCTCTTCGGCGCGTCCTGGAGCTGCTTCGATCGGGTCTGACGCGGTGGCGGTCCTTCGGTCTCGGTGCCTGGAACTGCCTCGCGAGCTCCTTGCCGGTGGCGGTCCTTCGGCACGATCCACGACTTCTACCTCGACAAGCCAAGGCTGCTTCGAAGCCTGGGAGGGCGGGTAAACCCGCACGCAGCAGGGGCTCAGGTTTGTTGGTTGCCCGTTGAATACTGATCGTCTTCAGGCCCAGCGCCCTTCTTCCTTCGAACATGCCTCTCCAGTCTCCAGCCCCGATATTGAAGGAGGTTGTCGTGGCAGCGTGGCGGAACAACGCCGAGGATTTGTGCGGGCTTGGATGTGCCACGGCCTTCAACGAACAGGACCCCAACATGATGTTCACGGTATCGCTTGACGAGGACAAGAGACGCATCTTCGCAAGACTGAGCTTGTCGGTCATGGTCAAGGGAGGAGGCAGCCGCAAGCAGAGGTGTTTTGATTTCCTGGTGCCCCTTCACTCGTGTAATGCCGACGGCCCGTCAATCAGCTTCCACTCCATCGACGCTTCTGAAATCGAACATCAGTCCATCAAGTCCGCCATCGGTGATGCGCGATTGTCCAAATCTGGTAGACTCATGCGCGTCGATTTTACCCTTAGCCAGCACGGTGTGGTAGTTACGCCACGGAAAGAAGAAGCCCGTTTTTCAACCTGCTCCGACACTTCGCTCGATCTCTTGTGCGGTCTTTTCTCCCTCTCTGAGTCTCAAGAGTTTGTTCTCTACATGTGTCCGAGCGGCTACGCCGAAGCAGGCCTGACCATGATCAAGAATCTGCTGCAGGCTGGACAGCTTCAAGAATGGTCCCCGAAAGCAACGGGCGCTTACGGAGGTCGGGATGTGATGACGGTTCGCCGGGACCATGTCGAGAGTGGTCGGAAGCCTCGCGGCCGTGAGAAGGACCGAGTCACGGCTGCTGCTGTCGACCACGTCTCCACGTCGACCGAGGAGCCCCCACCATATGATCCGTCCAAGACTCACGTGCCGCAATCACCGCCTCCCGACCTCTTCCAACGCCTTGCCTCTCCCACCAACTCTCTCTTGGCTGAGGAGTCGGTCCTGTCCGATGCAGGATTTGCTCCTGAGAAAGCCCAACCAGGAAAGGTCGCTGCTGTCAACGGCAAACGCAAACGCTCAGACGAAGAGCAAGAAGCCGTTCGGCAGGCCCTCACCCGCCGCCTCGAGAACTGGCTCCGTCTCGCCTTCAGGGAGAACGACCGCGTGTATGACCACGTCATCCTCAAGCCGTTCTTCGACGAAACCGTCCCGGCCTGCGTCGACCAGTGCGACACGGACAGGTTCAACGTGGCCATGGCCTTCGCCACCGCCGTCCTCGCCTGCGACCCCCTCGGCCGCTGCGATCTGTACTGGCGTCACGGAGACAAGTTCTTCGAGCTCGTGGACGACATGCGAGCCCTGATCCTGTGGTCCCTGCAGCGGCACGAGAACAAGGAGATGGTGCCGTCGTGGCGCAAGCTCATGGACTTGGGCGCCGCCGCCCGCGCGCTGTTGCGGACGGGCGAGCGGGACGGGTATGATGGGATCAAGGCTCAGGTCACGGCCGAGTGTGTTTTGAAGGGATTGGGATGATGAATTGGATATATACTGAAGTAGAACTTGTGATACCCGAAACATGACCATGTGTGTCCGTCTTTGTGGAATGAGTGTTTTCCGGTCGTAGTGAATGTCGTTCTCCCGGCCGAAGTTGCATTGTTTTCGTGATGTACCGGATGGTTATAAATATACCGACCTTCAACGCCCGTGTCACGGCGGGTGACGACAGAAGTCGCCCGTCTGCATCTGCCATATGAAATAATTCTACATGGGATGGGTAGTTGAACACAAGATCCGGACGTAAATATACGAATATAAAATATATATTTACGTCCGGATCTTGTGTTCAACTACCTACCTAAATATATTGTTTCGGAATCTGGGTGTAAGGCATATGCGGGTGGGCAATTCCCTTTTGTCACCCGCCGGGGTGTCATCAATGACACCCCCTCGTCCATCAATCCCATCACCGGTTATGAACAGGCAAAGCATTCTCACCGGATTCATCGACAGAGGTCAACCTACTTTGCTATCAACCGTCACCGATTGAGACGCATGCGGCGCGATAGGTATGTCCGATCCAATGCTTCCATTCCGAACATGCACTTTCCAAAAACATAGAGACCGATATCTCCCCCGCGACGCTGATTGCTTACTGAGACGGGGTGTGTGCAGGCGCGCCGGCCTCGGCAAAAGAAACTACGACGTACCGACAAAAGTAACCCGCGAAAGCAGCCTGCAAGCCGTGCAGGGGTAGCTTCTTCCACGAGCATGTTTCAGGTTTTCCCCAACAAGAGGTCAGTGTGGCTTGGGAGTTTTGTGGTTCATGCCAGCTCGTTCGCGGCAATCGGGCAGTCGGTCGTCGTGCTGGCTTGCTCGCGCTCTTCGGCCAAAGGTGAGTTGCGAGATGGTGTGAGGCCGTCCGACAAGAGCTTAGGAGGCTGAGACGAATGCCGAGACAGGACCGCAGGTCCTTTTGGCAATCACTGCCGTCGAACTCTATGGGATTGAGAAACGCACATAAAGGAGTGGCGTCAATGATCACGTGCACTCGACGCCTGTCTCTCCCTATACTAATCAGCGTAACACACAGGTCTCAGTCTCATTCGATTTGTAGACTGTGGACGCTTAGATCTCGTAGCAGTGTATGACGCTGCTATTTCGGATACCTGGTAGGTAGTAAATCAATTGGTAGATGCTACCGAAATGTGAAACTGGGTGTGGGGAAGCATTCCCTTGAGCCGTTCGGTACTGGCTATGTAGTGATGAAACGAATGTGACGGGCGAAAAGAGTCGCCATTATTTCCGTGTTGCTAACGCCCTCTCGGGGGGGCGTACCTCTTCATCAAGCAACCTTGATGCTGTGTGAGCCACAGCCACAAAACCGCTAGGAAAGTAACGACCGAGTGTGTCTCTGTTCTCGGAAGAGACGACCGGCATCATGCTTTTCAGTGATCAAGAGCAGCGCCACGACGAGACCTGGTCGTTGAATCCGCTCGGGAAGGATGCGTAGTTCTGCTCAGTTCCTCCGAACACGCTTCCCTGGCAATTGATGTCCCTTTGATATGTTAGAAGACACGATGTTCATCGTTCTCGATGGATTTTACTTACTTCCAGTATCTGCAGGAATGTCCAGCGGATACGACAACCGAGCTCGCTCTGTCGTTTCATCCATCCGGCATATTCTCTATATTATTTTTGGATTTCTTAGCAGCGGGTCCGAGTCAAATCCACGACGACTTCTGCTTTCCCACTTACTACACAGCCCTGTCCCTTGGTTCTCCAGACGGATGTTCTCGCCACTCCAGTTCGTGTCCGCGAAGAACGTGATCGTGTAGACAGCTCGGGCCGTAAGACTCCCTGACGTCATTATCGATCTCGGGGATTCATCAAGAGGTATACGTACATCGAAGTATCTGCTGCCTCAGCTTGATGTACAGGAACTGCAAGGGAGCATCCTGCAATGGAAAGGCATGCGCTCGCAACCTGAACTAAATGCATTGTGTTGGGCCAGCGGTGGTTTTTGAAAGCTTGTTGGTCGTTGGGAGCTAGCTTACTGATTCTTTCATTTGGGGGTCCTGCGTGGTTTATATAGCCAATATCTGCCCTGGTGGAATTGAAGGCTTGCGCCATGCGCTACAAACAGTCTCCCAATGTCTGCACGCTAAACTAGTTTGGTATCGCCTGGCACTCGGGGCCACGTATTCCCACTGCAAGCCTTGAGATCCATCCCGTGAGCGGGAGCCAATCCGGACCTCCAATTCTACTTCAGCCAGTCTCTTTTGCCCGGAATGGATGAGTTGTACGTACGAAGGATGTCTTTGCCTTCAGCTTGAGTTTTCTTTTTTCCAAGTTTTACCTGATGTGTAAGGTTATAGAAGCGAAAATCCTTTTGTTCGCTCTTGCATTCTCAAACACTAAACAGATTCTTGCTGCAGCCTGGGTGTACAACGCTGCTGAGCTGGATTCTATTGTTGTAGATCCACAGGGCTCCTCTGTTGCGGGAAGGACGGCATTTCGGACCCAGGGCTGTATGATTAGGTATACAAGCCTGGGTGGATGCGGTCTGTCTAGCCGCACCTAGCCGTCTACCTGACCCCACCCCATTGCTTGTGGGCCCATATTCGTCCGACTGCGACAAGTGACTTCAAGAATATGGAACTAAGAGCACTCAGCTCAAGGTCCCGGCCTGTCCTTTTTTTGCTTTTGCCGTTGCTTTTGAACGCTAACGGATATCCTTGTCGAGTAAGGTCGCACACCTGTCCACGTTACATCGGATATGTGGCTGTGTCACCCAAGCAGTGCCGAGATGGTCGACCAAATCTTGTTTCGCCAGAGCGGCCGCCCCGTCCTGCAAATGCCAAACGAGCAGCGACTCCAAGCCACGCGGTCGAGATGCCGCCACTTGGCGCAAAAGCACTTTCTTCCATCACCGACTACTCGGCCCCCGTACGTTCCCGCTACACTACCCTGGACATCTGGATGCCTTATTCTCGCCACTGGCCCGTAATGCGAGCCCGTGCATCCAGAGGCAGTTGATACGATACTCAATGTGGCGAACAGAGATATCGAAGGCGCTTGAGGCTTTCATTGAAGCCCAAGAGGATGGGCTGATGTAGTGGTGCAAAAGCCTCAAGTCTTTTGAGAAGGTATAAGTAGTGTTGAGCACTGAGTTGAAGTTGTTCCAGGTAGACAGGCTTACACCTTCGATTGAACCTTTCTTACAGTCATGCTGTTTCTCTCGCTCCTTGGTTCCGTGGGACTTGCGGCTGCCGCAGTCCATGTACGTCCCCCGCGGCCCACCGACGCTTCCACTTTCAGTGTTCTCCCTACGCGTGCCGAAGATCTTTCCGTTACCCAAGCGATACGCGCCAACGACTTGGTAGGCATTCTTCTCACGTTTACGGTAAGCGTTGAAGCTGACACATTTAACAGAACAAGCGCGCCGATGTCACCGATTCTGCCTATCTCTCGGCAGCCTCGTCCATGTGCAGCAAGAACAGCTGGGACTGCTGTTCATTGACCAGTGGCCCGGTCGCTGCCCCGACACCAGATACGGCCGACGCGTTTGTAGCGAATCCATCTTTCGCAAGCCTCGCCGCCAACGCGCCCACTCCGACAGCCTATACGAACGCGTTTACAAACGCAAAGGGAAGCATCCAACAGTCGTTCGGCTACCGTGGGAACACGCAGCTGAACAGTTACGATCCCGAAGCGTGTGCTGCATTCTGCAACCTGGACGATTCCTGTCGCGGCTTCAACCTTTTCGTCCAGCGCGATCCGACCCTACGCCCTGCCTACAGTGTTTGCACCGACCCTCCATCCACCGGCTCCTACGGGTGCACGCGTTGGGGCTACCCGATCAATGTAGCCAACGCGACCAACGATGGCTCCTGGCAAGCAAGCTTCAGGGTTGCCGTCGTTGCGTCCAACGGGTACAACAGGATGCACGACAAGGTTCCGACAAAGACCGTGCCGGGATTCGCGACACCGGTCAACATCGATGGCGCCGCGATCCAGGATGACGGCTACTACATGTTTGTGGACCACAAGGACCAGTCCGCGTTCGACCCCGCCATCTGTG
The DNA here is from genome assembly GCA_001455585.1 of Diplodia scrobiculata. NCBI lineage: Eukaryota > Fungi > Ascomycota > Dothideomycetes > Botryosphaeriales > Botryosphaeriaceae > Diplodia > Diplodia scrobiculata. The sequence continues at coordinate 11,509 of LAEG01001308.1, forward strand.
CGAAGGACTGCCAGGACAACACTGCTTACAACAAACTCCATTCTGGCGGTGGCTCATACACAACTTGCGTAGGCCTACTCGTTGTTTTTCGGCATGCCCAAGCTGATCATTCGCAGAACACGTTCAATGCGTACATTCCACTCAAGAACGGCATTGCCCAAGGCACTCGTTGTGCTCTTTATAGCCAGCCTGTAAGACTTCCTCTCACAATCACGGCGGGTAATTCATCTAACATTTCCAGGTGAGCAACATCTCACAGAAGGCCACCAACACCGGCGGAACGCAAGGGGGCGATGTGTACACGATAGGAGAATCCTATGTTTATGTGTTGAACTCATCGTAAGGGGATGACGAACAGTTGGTAATATACCGAGATGGCTGCGTGCGCACGACGGGTATGAATCGAAACCTTATCTTTTACTTCCAGGTGCTTAGTTCTTCGTACCTCTACACGCTCATTCTATCTCCTACTCTTCTATATCTTAGCAATCGAGCAAGTATATATAAATCAAAGCACTCCTTGGCGCTAAGCACATGCACGCGCAGGCTACTCACTCGAACCTTTTGGCTACCACCTTCTCTTAAGCCCCTTCGAAAAGTGGTGGTGGACCCAGTACAAGCCGCACGTCCTCTTGCAAAGGTGGATGTTTTTCTCGAAGAGGATTGCCGGCGGGCGGTGGTCGTGGCCGTGGCCGTGGTGCGGTGCGGCGCGGAGGAGGGGGTGGAGGAGCGCGTGAACACGGCCTAGAAGGAGAAGGCGGTGATGAAGAGACGGATGTATTCGTACGTTAGGAGTGTCGTGCTCTTGACCTTGTGGGGATGCGTGCATGGTGGCCCATGTTAGGAGGTCGTCGAGGTGGCGCGCGTAGTCGCCGTGGTGGACAGAGAAATCGGCCTCCTCATGTTAGCACCAGACCTTCTGTAGTGGCTCGAATTCGCCTGCACGATTTGTAGGCGGTCTGCGGTAAAGATAGGCTACATGTATCCACACTCATGACTTCTATAGTAGGACTGATGATCAAACTCGAGATAGGCTACGGGTTGCTGAAGAGCTACGGCGCCATAACTTAGTCTTAAGGACAACTACAGCGAGCTTTACACAGCAGTAGGATGTTACCAATTTGCTGCGAAGGGGACAGACGTGTGGGGTGCTCGGTAGCAGCAATTTGCTGTGAGGAGGAAAGGCGTGCGGCGTGATCGACAGAGGTAGAGGAGAGGTGCACGGTACGAGTTTAATAGTAGGGAAGCGCGGACAAAATGCAATCGGTCAAGTGCGCAGAAGTTCGATGACGCAATTGGTCAGAAGTTGAGGAAGGCGCGCTAGGCGGCAGCGCTGGACCCTGATCGCCGGCGCCATAGGATGGGCAGTTGAATAAAAGATCCGGACAGAAGTGTAGGTTTTAAATGCGCGCATTTACGTCCGGATCTTGTATTCAACTGCCCATCCTATATCGAATTTTCTATTGATCAAACAACAGCTTCCAGAATGACATCCCGCCGCGAGGACGAAAGCTCTCTTACACTTGAGCAACAACTGGGTCGGCTTCTTTCTACGCGTTTCATCATCTCTACGACCTCAGGCTTTGCCGAGCAGCAGCAGAATGGCGTCGAAACATTCCGTCTTATTGGCTGGGGAGCATGTGGAGCCATCTATGCCCAAGATGGCTCCTCCTCTGTGCTCAAGCTAGCCAAGACAGATGACCACCAGCTCTGGACGGTTCTCGACGAGCCAGCTTGGGAGCCAGCCCTGCCTAATGTCAGCGAGCCCGCGCTCCGCAGTATTTGCGGAGGCTCGTCCTTATTGTCGGCTGCAGATCTCCAAGCTACTTCTCCGTAACTTGGCCGCGAGGCTTTGTAGAAGCTGACATGTTCACGCTGGTGGGACCGACACTCGTCACTTGTTTGATATAATCCATGATACAGATTTGGACTTTTCCTTGTCATTCAGCCTGTCACTCACAGTGTCCGTCGTAATGTGAGATGCTCTATGCCAGTGCACCTTCCAAATTAGTGTCCTATCGTGCAGCTTACGGTCATCTGAAGCGTCATGTGAGGCTGCCGGAGTAAACTTCTTGTCGATCAAGAACCCAAAAAGGATCGACGAGGAAAGGTGGTAGCATCCCGTAGGGCTACCAAGAAGAAATGTGTGCTTCAACCGATCCCTTGTCTTCACACGAAGTACTAACAAAGTTGTAGTACGCCGCAATCCGCCCGTCGGTCGACCAGCGGTCCAGCAACAGGCTTTGCCCTCGTCGTCGCTGCCCTCCCCGAGGAGCCCGCAAATGCTGTCGATGGCAGTGCTGCAAACTGCAGCTCACCTCATGAAGATCATGTCCCCCCGCCTACCATGGTCAACAAAGAGGAGGGTGACGAAGGCGAAGGCGGCGGAAGAACGGGTCAATGAAAAATCAGCATAAGATAAGCAACGGAACCTTAGACTGTAGACGTGCTGACTTGTCAGTGGACATCCTAATTATCATACTATCAACACCACCACTCCTCGCCCTCAACAGCCCTTCTCCCTCTCCGTCACCTGCGGCTCATCCCGATCCTCATCCCTCCCCGGCCACAACACCATCCCCTTCACAACGGCTCTAACCTGACACCCCGCAACAAAAAACCACATGACCACCAACAGCACTGTCATGGCGCTGCCGACCCACAGAATCGCCTCACTCCCCAACTCCTCCCCCACATCCACCGTCGCGACCGTAAACCCGACATTCGGAAAAACATACGCCCACCACGTCGGCGTCCACCTCGCCCTCCTCCCGGCCCCCATCAAACACGCCGCCACCGCCAGCCCGAAGAACCAAAACGCCAAGCTCCACAGGAACACGGCGATCCACGTCGCCAGCACGACCAGGCCATCCCTCGCGCCGGGATGGTCGACGGCGAAGTACGGGTGGGCCTGGGGCAGCGCCTTGGCGTTGGCGACCAGCGCCAGGGCGGTGAAGCTGGGGGGGCCGACCATCATGAACATGGCGGGGCGGTCGTTGGGCGGCACGAGGCCGGCGGCGAGCAGGCGGTGCAGGAACAGGGCGGCGACGGCGCAGAACAGCAGCCAGCCCAGCCCCTGCAGCGACACGCCCGCGACGACCATGGCCAGCGCGTGCGCCGCGTCCGCCTGGTGCGGCGCGAGCAGCCCGGACAGCGTGCCGCACAGCATCGCCGGGAACACGGGCAGCACCCAGTTCGGCGCCGCGGCGGCCGGCGCCCGGCTGCACGCGGCGTGGACGCGCGGCGCGGTGAAGAGCGCCAGGTACAGCAGGATGGCGACCAGCAGCGCGAGCGCCGCGTACAGCCAGAAGACGACGCGCAGCGCGGCGGGCAGCCAGGAGGAGGCGGCGCCGCGCCCGTAGATCTGCGTGTTGCTGATGATGGTCGAGATGCTGAGCCAGAAGGTCGGGAAGAAGAAGGCTTCGGTCGGGTCGGTCAGGGAGGCTTTGAGGGCGCCGCGCGGGCCGACGGCGAAGCGCGTGGTGATGGCGGCGACGAGCAGGAGGAAGAGGGCGAGGTCGAGGATGAAGACGGCTTTGCCGATGGCTTCGAGACCCCGGAATTGGTGCGGTGTTTTCCCGAGCACCAGCGCGAGCCCGCCGGTGCTCATTGTTGTCGTGAACCATGCCCAGGTTAGGCATTGGATGCGGTCTCTGATGCTGATTTTGCCGTTGCCGTGCCGTGGTGCTTGCTGTTCCTTGGTGGTTTTTGCATCCTTGGTGGGTTTCCTGGGCTGTGGGAGCGACTGGACGCTGGAGTTCTGTGAGGTTTTCGCCTTGTGTGGGGTGGAGCCTTGAGAGTGGTCCCAGCCGGTCAATAATGTGCCGTTGTTTCTACTGGTGCTCCTGGGGGCGCTGGATACGGTTGTGTTACCGGACTCCTGGGTAGCGGTAGGCAGAACGGGGGCCCCATCGTGATCATTTGCTTGTTGGCGACCCGTCATGGTGGGGTGGCACTGTTCATCTGTTTCCTAATGTGACAGTAAGGCCATTGAGAGTTCATATTGGGGCCGGGAAGTGGATTGGGGATCATAGAGGGGCATATGTAGTACGGCGGTCCTAGACATCACAAAGTGGGTCAGGGAAAAAATAATGGTACCGTGTGGAGCCACGATAAGCTTTTCGTGACGCAAGACCTGCTGTTCTGAGCGTTGTTCCCGGCTCCTTCCGAGATTTCCGATGCGCCGGCGTCGGCCCGTACCCGGGATTTGTTGTAATATGAGCAGTAGATAGCTTAGTCAGCGACGAGCAGGGTATATAACCGACCCACCGGGGTGCCCCCCTACTGCTCCTCATGCCACTCCTCCAACAGGAGTATTAATTCATCTGTCTTCACCCAGAACTCAATAGGATTCAACGGTGGTCACATTATTCAAGCAAATTCGGTTAGGAAGTCGGTGTTGGACGTCGCGATATTGTTAAACGTCTTGGCGTTGCTTTTATCTGGCTACTTTCTACCCAACTTTTCTTACTTTCAAAGTCAAAGCCTGAGTCAATGTCATGGCAAGCTGCTGTTGATATTTAGGCCGATGATGTGAAAGCATCCCTCAGTGGAAGTATTTGCAACACGCCTGCTATTGTCTAGAAGATCTACGTTAGGACATGGGCTTAAGTCCGGATACACTGTTGTTCTATTTCCAACTGTCCGAGTCATCTCTCTGTGGTACCACTTCAAAAAGGAATCCCTTTCTTCTACGTCGAGAATGTGACCCTTCCCAACAAGGATGATCTCCAACCAAAATCCGAAACTTCCTACACAATTAAGCAGCAGCTGGGTTTGTTTCTTTCTGCGCAATCAATGATATCCAACGGTTTGGCATCTATGGGGAGTGCGTCCAGCAACCGTGGAATCCATTGTAATAAACTGGCTAGGGTAGCTGGCAAAATAGGTAGAAAGAATTGATAGAGGACATTCGTAAGGAGTCGCCGCCGTCTGTTACAAGACCAACGAGGACTTAGCTCCAGCCTACAGCAGTTTGTTGTGGTGCTCGAGGCGGTCGAGGACGCCTGCAATATGCAGGGTGAGGGCATAAACATATGTGGAAGGGCGGAATGCGAAAACGGTTTAGGAGATGGTTAAGGTTCTTGTGGGGAAGTTGGAGAGGGGTGGGTGAGTGAGTAGTGGAACGGCACAAGCTGGGTATTTTTTTGCTTGGCGCAGTTGAAAACCTTCCCGAATTAGGAAATGATTATTTCCTAATTGGGCAAGGTTTGTGTCTTGGTCCCGTCCTGGAAAAGTTAAACGAGAAGCAGTAATCAGCATGGTGTAATTGAACCGATTTCCCGAGTCCATCTGTCTCAGATGCCGCATAGCTAAGCGTATAGCCCTCCCTTGGAGAATCGCAGAAAAGACGTCTCGTGTAGATGCAATTACAGCATAACAAGAGGCGTCACACACTATCTGAACTGGCTAACAACGAGGCTTGTCGGACAATACTTGAGCCCGTCCTACGTACTAAGGCAAGGGTGACACACGGCACAGCATCAAGTCAAGGCCCCTGAAACACCAGCTGCCGCAGCGGAGAAGCCCGGCACCCCGCTCGACGACGCGTCCACCATCCAACACCGGCGAACGCGTCTTCTACGCCACCCCCAACCTCGTTGCAACCGTTGTCCAAGAAACTATTCCAACACAACTCTACCAATCAAGCGACCCCACAAATGCCGCAGGCGACGACGACGACATGAGGGAGAGGTCGGACACGGACTATCTGATCAGCGAGCGGTTTGTTGGCTGTGATGCGGCTGGCGAGTGGGTCGGCGGAGAGGCGCGTGAATTGTACTACGGGGAGAACATGTCTTACGTCGAGTCGGCGTCGCTGCAGGGGTGGCTGGGTCGGATGGCCGGATCCGGAGGCGGTGACGGCGCAGGCGGCGGCGAGGGTGTGGGGGTTGGAGTGGGCGACGCGGTTTGATGGGTGGCGGGTGTTTGCGCAGGTGGAGGTAGCCGTGTGTGGGAAGGCGTTCCGGCAGTTGAGGGTGTGCTATGAGACGGTGCGTGGTGGGGATTATGGGGGGTATGAGGGGAATACGGATCATCGGAATGTGTTTAGTTGGACGTATCAGCTGGAAGATGGGTTTTTGGCGCTGCTGCAGGAAAGGCGGCCGGTGGCTTTGGTCATCTTCGCCCATTTTGCGTTGCTGGCGGCGTCGGGTTTTGGGGGCCACTCCATGCCATTCGCCATGCAACATTCAGCTGGCTGCGCGATGACGACATGGCTGAAAGAAGCAAAGTAAGCAATCCATAAAGTCGCGCATTCCCTCCTCCGCCCGGTAGTCTCTCACTACATAATCTGTCCCTCTACACCGTCGAGTCTGCCAGAAAGAATGGAACGCAACCAGACAGTCCCGCAAGCCCGTGACGACGTATGCAATGTCTGCGAGAGGGTTTTACAAGAGTTGGTTCTGGGAAACCCCGGTCTGGAGATAAATATTCGACACCAGCCCTCGGAAAGGGCATTGAAAGAGTCTGAGGCGACCTGTTGGCTATGCAAACTCTTTCGAAGAAGCCTTGCAGATGCGCAGTCTTTAAGCAACGACGCGTGGTTCAGCACCAGCGCGCTCATGACCAGGGGTGATGATCCCCGAAGGGATCAGATCGAAATTAGGACGGCGACATCGCATTTATTGCTACATGATGGCTTCCCATTCAAGTTCTTTCGCCCGGTGCTAGGCTACGGTTCAAGTGAGCGCAAAGGGAACGTAGTGGTCATTTTGACAGAAAACAACTGTAAGTCCATGCATGCATGCAAGACACACCAAAAGCATGTCTGAGACAGTCCTAATCTTGTTCAGCCATGAATCGCATCCAAGATAGAGAAATCTGGAAGGCTGCGGATGTTCAGACGCTGGACAACGGAAGACGAACACCTGTCATCAAGCACTGGCTTTCCGATTGCCAGCAGAATCATGCTGTGTGCGTGGGCCATTCAGCGCAGAAGTCCCAAGCGAAATTGTTGCCAACCAGAGTCATCGATGTGCAATCCTCTCCGATAACTCTCCATGAATCAGTCGCAGACGAAGTTGGTTCTTACGCGGCTCTGAGCTATTGCTGGGGGCTTCCCGGTACCACCAACCTCCGCACAACACAAGGGACTCTGAAGAGCCGCAAATCTTCCTTGTTCTTGGATGGAGAAACGGTTCCGGGGACGTTACAAGATGCCATCACAATCACCGGGAGTCTCGGCATCAGATACCTCTGGATTGATGCTCTCTGCATTGTGCAGGATGACGTTGAAGATTGGGAGAAGGAAGCCGCGAAGATGCAAACCGTGTATGCGAATGCGGAGGTCACGCTAGCGGCGACCGATTCCACCGATTGCAACGGCGGCCTTTTCCACAACACGAAGCCGTCTTTGCTGCAATTCACTGAGAAACACACGTACCGCTCCAGGAAATTATATGCCTGCCTCGAGAATGTGGAGTCGGAACTTTACCGAACCCTCGACAGAAGCCCCTTGAACCAACGAGGATGGACGTTTCAAGAGAGTCTTCTCTCACGACGGTTGGTGCACTTTTCCGACGTCCAACTCGTATGGGAGTGCAAGACCCAGGTGGCGACCGAATACGGCCTGTTGGCGTGGGGAAAAGGAGAGCAGAGCAAGCGGCCATTCGCTTTACCACCCACACGCGGGCCGCAGTTGTCCGATGGCTCAGACACCCCTCCGGCGCCTGAGGACTGGGATGCACTTGTGGAGAGCTTTTCTAGCCGGCGCTTCACCAAGAATGAAGACCGCGTGGCGGCAATGGCCGGCGTCGTCTTGCTGTTCGAGGCCGCGTTGCGGGACAGTCCACTTGCCGGACTGTGGAAGAGGGACCTGGCTGCCGGCCTGCTGTGGTATCTCGACACCCCTTCCAAGTCGGACGCCCCCCCTGAGCTGACACACGTGCCGTCTTGGAGCTGGATGTCTTTGATGGACAGGATTCGCTATGATCCGAAACGGCGGCGCTCCGTATCGCATGGCGACAAGTCCCTGCAAAGGCTTGAGATCAGGAACGTGGCTCTCGATTGGACTGGGACGCCATTGACGTCCAAGATTGCTTTCGCATGGCTTGAGCTCAGCGGGCTTGTTCTGCCATATGGGAAGGTGGCTTCGGAAACAAGGTACACCCAGTTCCTTGATAGGACGTCTGAAAAGCCGGATCTTGCTTTCTTTATACAGGAAGCGAGTGAGCGGTGGTTCAGAGGTGGTGATCGAGCCGGGAGGGCTTCCCAAGCTCCTGCGTTCACATATCACTTCCTGCTCTTGTCCCGCAACCTTGAGACTAACCAGTATCGTCGAGTCGGAGTATGCACTGTCAAAAGTTTGTTTAGGCCTTCAAACATTCTTTCAGCTGCTACTAGAAAGACGCTGGAGCTAGTATAGCGGCAGTCGGCTTGTCTCATGGGGATTCAGTGTGCCGAAGGCGCCCATGTAATATATTGCGCATTTCAAGGCGATGGGATAGGTTCAATCAATCCAACTTTACGTCTAATGTTGATCGATCATGTATGTACAGACACATTAATGACACACAAGACGTTGCTTGTATCCCATTAAGCTTGGAAATAATGACGTCCTTGTTTTGGACGCCCTCTTTCCAGCAAATGTTCCAAGAAGGACGCGGTTACAGTGTCACCCAGTGTTTACCCTTCCTCATTACCACGCAGAACTACTGGATTCAATCAATCGCTCCCTACGGAGAGGTCTTCACCTCTTCCAACGAATCGTTTGTCAACGGCTGCAACGAAGACTACAGAACCACGCTGAATGAGGGATACCAACAATACCTCTTGCAATATGCCAAATGGGCACACAGCCGAGTCATTGAGTACTGGGCTCAACCTGCTTACAATCTGCCCCTGAGCATGGTAAGCAGTCTCAGCCTAGCCGTAGTAATGCATCTGCTCACGCTAACCTTCACAACAGCTCGATGATATCTCGATTCTTGATGCGCCGGAAGGCGAATCTCTCGGGTTCGAGCACGTCGTCGATTCCTACCGCCAGATGTCTGGTCCCGCTCATCTTGCCGGCAACAACTACGTGTCTTCCGAGTGCGGAGCGTTGAGTGGATCGCCCTTCTCCCAAACCGCCAACGACCTGCTCTGGTCGGTTCGCCGCGGCCTCGCCACTGGCATTTCGATGAACATCCTCCACGGCTTCGCCTACTCGGGTCCGTACGTTAACACGACCTGGCCCTCATACACCACCTTCACGTACCGGTACACGGAGATGTGGAACCAGAACCAGCCGATGTGGCGGCACATGAACGACACCATCATGTATATTGCCCGCAACCAATACGTCGCGCAGATTGGAACTCCCAAGGTCGACCTAGCCTTCTACTCGTACAGCGCACCTTGGCATGCCACGGTGAAATACCAGAACAATAACCTCGAGAACCTGGGATATACCTACGAATACCTCGGCCCCGGCTTACTTATCTTCTTCGTGGGCGTCTCCAACTTCACGAGCATCGGCCGCAAATCCTGCGACGTAGCCAACGTAAAATCCACGATGAACGCGATCCTCTCCAGCGCTCGCTCCAACCTCCACGCCGTCGCCTCCGCCTCCGAGCTCCCCGCCACCGTTGCTGCCGCATCCATCACCCCGCGCGCCGCCTTCCCCACCGCCATGGCGGACATGTCCACCTTCTGGCGGCAGACACCCGACACCGCCTACGTCTACATCTACAACGACGGCAGCGCTCCGCAGACGGCAGCAATCGCCTTCCACGCCTCGGGCACCCCCTACCGCCTCGACGCCTGGACCGGCGCCATCACGCCCGTCCTGCACTCCACCCGCACCAACACAACGCACACCACCATCCCCATCACGCTCGCCGCCAACCAAATCACCACCACCACCAACACCACGACCTTCCCTACCGCGCCCTCGACCCACATCCAGTCCATGACCGGCGCCGACAGCCTCGCCGCCCTCCGCAGCCCCGCCTCGCTCGCCCTCTCCTCTGGGCCGCACCGTCGCCCCTTCCCGCCGCGCCCCCGCCGGCGGCGTCGAACGTCGTCGTCGACGATGACCGGCAC